>VZRX01007534.1:64230-77973 GCA_013398075.1 Notiomystis cincta
CCCCCGCCCCCCCCCTTCCTTTTGGGTCCCTGTGTATATAGTTTTGCTCTCTTTGAAGAAAAATACTTGCCCACTTCTTTCTGCTTCCAAATTGCAAGACACCTTATTGTCTCTGGGTACTCCAGCACCTCTGTGCAATGGCAACCTCAACAGCCACTGCAATAATAATCAGAATAATGGTCACTGACAGGGCTGCCTCACTTCTTCCAGGGCTGCCTTTCCTTACACCAAAAGCTGTACCTCATGAGGATCACTCAGCCCAGCCACAGGGTGGACTGAAAGCTATATCAGTGCCAGGAATGTGCAATTTTTTTGGCATGGGGCTACCAGTATTTTGTCAGACCTGGGAGTAATACCTTCTCATGTGTCTGCTCAGTTGCTGGCATTTGAGACAGGCAGGAGCCCTGCATGGTGTACACAGGCATAATTTTCAATTTGGACAGTGATATCAATGTCATGGTGCACATGCTCTAGAAAGACAGTTACAAAGAGCAATTGAAAGATTCAGTGTGAAGCTGTAAAGTTCAAGTATTACTATTACCATTAAAATTTAAGGTAATAGAGGCCCAATTATGAATAATTATTTTCTTACATAAAATTACTTTTTTTTTGGCCTTTGTAAAGTCCTCATTTCTGCCTTGCCATCACTGCCACAGGACCTGACTTCATGGCTTCTGGTGTCAGCAGGATCCTGAGCCTCCTGATGAGAAATGGATCAAGAGGGCAGAAAGGCTTGAAGCCTTGTGGGGAATGGCACTCTGCCGAGTGGTCTAGCCTGCTCTTGTGATAATATTAAACAAACCTTCAGTACTTGAAGGAGACCCCAAACCTGCCTTTGTAAACTGAAAGTGGCATCCAGGGACAGAGAAGATAATGAGTACATTTTTAGAAAGATAAAAGAGGATGGGTGAGACTGGAGAACTTTTCTGACAGACAAGTGTTTTAATAATTGTTACAATTGCTTTCTTCACAATTTCGATGCAAAAATTTTCTGGTGGTTGACACAATAAACGTTAGCATTCAGTGCACCTCATAAGACTGTCTACTCAATTAATAAAAAAAGTTCTCCTGTATCTTTATTTGGCCAGTACTGCACTGATTACTTCTGATCAATAGGTTATACTATCTTAAAAACCTCAGGAACAAAGTGCTTGCTGTAGTCTTATAATATTGGTATATTTTTCTTAATGTCTGGCATGATGAGATGCCATGAAGGCCTGAGCTTTCTCATGAGAAGGAAAGTATTACTTTCTGGGAACATGGAAAATTTTAATCCAAAATGTCTTTTAAAAGTGACAGAGTTGTGCAGCCTTTCACAAAAGGACTTCCAAGAGTGAGAGTGGCATTTGGCTTACAGGTAGCAGAATTGTAATCTGAAAATTTGGGAAAGTAGATCTATCCTAAAATTCCATTTGCAGAACAATGAATCCAGTTTTCAGATGAGATTAGTGACACCTGAATAACATGGGAAATCCCTAATAAATCCCAGGTAGAAAGGAAATCAGAGCACTTTTTTCAAATCTGACAGAATCAATTATTTCTCCTTACAAGATATCAGAATATTAGGGTGTTTTTCCTAGCTGATGTGTCAAGAAGCTGTGCATAAGACCATGACATGCCATTCTCACCTTCAGCAATGCTGCTGAAGGAATATGAGATACTTTCTGATACACTGATAATCATCAGATTACACTGATAATGATCAGCCCTAACAGTTCTAATTTTTAGTCCCACATTTAATCAAAATTAAAGTGATCAGAAGAAAATATCAGAGAAATTGTTTAAACCACACTTGAGAGCATTCACCAAGAGGGGTGTAAAGCAGAGGCAAAAGGATGTTGTCTCTGAAGGTATTTCTGGGGCAGGGTAGAAAATGATTTCAGGAGCAGAAGATACAAATACACCTATCAGATCACTCTTTTTGATGGTCATAAGTATCCATATTACAAAAGAATGCTAAAAAACAATGCAGGGAGATGAACTAGTGATGCAATAGAGATTTTACCTGCCTACTCCCCAAAGCAGAAATTAAAGCTAACAGTGGAACAGGTTTTTAATTATAGACTGGTAGGCCATTGTCAGCAGTTGCTTTCTGCAGTACTGGCAAGCTCAGTATTTAGTGTTCATGCACTGCTTTAAATATTTGAAGTGGGACACTGTGCAGCAGCTAGAGGACAGCATCCCTCTGTGCTCACTACGGTACAAGCACAGGATCAACACATCAAGACATCTCTGTGTCTAGGAGATTACTGGAGATAATTCACCACCCTGTTAAGCCCAAATTGGCAGTCATGCTGAGCCCTGGAGGAAAAATTCACCACTTATGTCACTCCAACTGTACCTGCATGCTCATATCATCATATTTGTTGTTCTGAGCTTGGCCTGGCCCGGGCAAGCCTTGCACTTGAAGGAGAGAACCACCCTACGGCATCACCAAAGCACTTGCTCCCAGCACCATCCTCACAGCTGGCTGGATACTGGGGCTAAGTGACCTTTGGGATTCAGCTCAAGGCTTTCCTGCAAAAACAGGTGAAGGCTGGTGCCAAAGAAGGCTATTTAGTGTTGATTTAGCAATATTGGTGAAATTATTCAAGGAGGGACACATTTGTGCACATGGACAAAGCAATGGGCAAAGCTGTGATCTGCTGCCAGATTGAAAGACAAAAGAATTATCTTATGCACTGTAGACACTTCACCTGCTTTAATTTTTAATAGAAATATTCCTCTTTAAGTACTATGAGCAATACAAGTTTAATGTGAACTTAGAGGACTATGCAACACAAGCATAATTGACTCACTATGTTCACTCTTTAGATATTTTTCCCCTTTTCTTCTTAAGTCTTAATGTTTCGTTCTTAATGGAATCAGAAAATGACAGAGGGCTGGAATGTGACATAGCAGTCAACTACTGTGAATTCAACCTAATAGTCAATATTGAAATTGGATTTGAATTATTGAATAAGTAATTGCAAATTAGAAAACTGGAATAAAAGAGCCACGGTAAGATATAAATCACCTGTAGTTTATGGGCAAAGGAAACCAGAATTAGTGTTTACAAAGGCCAAAGGTTTACATTTTAAGTATCACTGTATCAGGGAACAGAGTTCACTTTTTATGTTTGTGGCTTTGCTCTGTAAAATTTGAGTTTGTTTTACACGCAGGTTTGATATCTTTCCAGTAACTAGTCTTAAAACTGAAAAACCAAATGAACAGTACTTACACTGAACCTTTGAACTGTTGGTCTGACACTAACACTCTTTTTAAGCACAAAGCAGCTCAGTATTTAACTAAACTTTCTAATCTTCTGTCTCTGCTTGTGCTGCTTTATCCCATCAGCAATAAACAATGAGGCAAGCTGCAACATCCAGTAGTGACTATAACACATCCTCCCCTTAATTACAGGTTTATGTGGTTTGTCAAAGCCCATCATCTGAACAGATAAGACTGAATTCAGTGACTGCTGAATCAGACATACTCTGAGCTGTAATAAAAGTGGGGAGGTGTCTATGCTTATTGGGGACTTTCTTAATAGAAGTCTTGGTGTCTTATGGAAAGGTACTGTTTCTGTCATCTGTGGTGTTTTCTGGAGGTGGAAACTGTGAAAACAGATGAGAAACAATTTTTGCTCTATTAACCAGACTAAAGTTCATAAAACTAATAACGTAGCTGGGAAAAGAACATCAAGATTTAGAAAAAAATAGGCCCACTCCCAGTTTTAGGGGGTAGATGAGGGGAGATGAAGTCATCAGATCCTCGTACAGGAAAATAAACAATGTTATATGTTGCATACAAAGCTCACAAACAGACTATTTTTCTGTTATTAAACAGATCTCACACCCAGAACCTCTCCTATCCCTTTCAGCTTGTAATTTCTCTTTCTGACCAAAGTTTTTAGTCAGAAAAGACAGAGCAAAATTTGTATTTTTTCATGTTTTTGTTGAGAAGGATTGGCTTCACAGCTGTTTCTTGATCTTGCAAACAGGTCTAATTAAACACATAGGAACAGTATAACTTGACAACTTTTGGGTATTACTCCTAAACCATGACATCATGAAACAGAAAAGGAGGGGATCTGTTTAGCTGCAGTCTGGATCTGTTCTATTTCAGCTTTAGTAATAACCTCGTTTTTTTATTCTTGATAATGAAATTAATTTTTTCTGTTTTTCAGTGTATTGACCTTAAAAAAACCATAGTAATAATTTTCCATTGCAGAACAATGCTAGAACTCCTGATTTATGTAAGTAAAGTGTTTTGAGATCCTCTTAGGAAAGGAGATATAGAAAAAGAAAGCTGTACAAGAGGATAGCTGGCAAGAAACACCAACAAGATACCACCACCACCTGTGATGCCATCATCTCAGAATACCCTTTTCTCCTTTCAATTAACACATCTCAAATCTTATCAAAGTAACTGCACAGATGTAGAGGTGAACATGGCCCTCAGAACTTTATTCAAGACAAGGGAAAATGTTTCATTGTGGAGAAAGCTTATTAATGGTCAAAGCAATGATGAAATCTGCACTTGAGGCAACTCCAAAACCACCTACTCAATCTTGCAAGGAAGAGAGTTAGACACAGATCCTGGTGGCATGATTAGTATTTCCTCTGGTTTGGCTCTTGTTATTTCTGTTCACATCTATTGAAAGCAAAAAAACCAAAACCAAAACCAAAACCAAAACCAAAACCAAACCAAAACAAAAAAAATGACCAAAAAACCCCCCACAAAACTAAAGCTGTGATTGTATTCCCCAATAAAGCTGATTGTGATTTCCATTTTGCAGGAGATTTTAATTTCTCTTATACCCACTACCAGGCTGACAAAACCAAATGACGACTTCTAATTCCTATTTCCGTCTGTTGATGTCACCAGCAGATATAAATTTGGGAAAGCTGCTTACATCATTCAGTTCAGTTGATATGCTGGTGCTATTCCTTGGCTGAAGCACATGAGTAACTATGTATGTTTGCTTCTCACTGTCCCTTCAGCAAAGGAAATGGAGAGGAGAATGGAAAGAAAGGAAATTTTCAACCTGTTCATCTACTTCCTTCTTTTTGTGCAGTTTTTTCCCTGATAAATAGAAAACTAGGTTGTGTGACAGTTAACACCTTCGTGAACGAAGAAAAGATCTGTGTATATGAGATAAGCAGGTGGACACCAATCATGTTTTGAATTTCTGTTTTGTGTATGCTTCTTCTTGGCCCTACTCCTCTCTTCATTCTTTAATTTGTATAAGCATGTAACACAGAGCACTCACACAGCTGGCCTCCCAGTGAATATGATGTAGAAGAGAATGAAGGATTAATCATTAAAACACCTTTCATTTAGTAGTGTCTGCCTTAGAAATACCTTGTTAGGCATACTGACAACAACATTGTCAGGCACAAAAGAAACTTACACAAATCCACTTCAGTTTGGCTCTAATTTCTTAGAATTAAGTGTGTTTTAAAGACTCAGAATAGTCCTCCCTTAAACTTATTTGAGAAAGGATATGAGACACCCATTTATAAATACAATAAATGCAATATAAATGTATTTTTGCCAATAAACTGATTTTGAATTTTGTATATCTGATTTGCAGCAAAAATGATGAAGAGACACATGCTGCTGCATGACTTTCATTGTAGTATCACTATCACACCCTCCACTTCTCCAGATACACAAGGTAGTTTAGGCTGGTTTTGGAAATGTACACGTGGGCAGTATCTGTGCTGATATTTTGCTGTGTGCCTGAATTACATGAAGGACAGTTGCTAGTTGCTGAAGGAGCACTGCTGGTTATGCCAGCCCTACCCACTCATGGCTCTCACTGGAGGAAGCAAGAAGCATCAGTGGATCTCTGAACAGAGAACTAGGAATGGGAGCATTCTTGCTCAAGGGGATTTAGGGTAATCTGACTTGAACTTTCATCACAAACTTAATCATATTGCTTTGAAGGATCAGGCCCTTCTTTTATAGCAGTATTGGAAACTTTGAGATAAGTTAAATTGTCAGATATGTTGAAACTATGGCAGATCTGTCCATAAACATCCAACTGAAGGTAACACTGAGGACTGTACCCCTACACAGCAAGATGGACATACAATGGGGAAAAGGAAAGAAAAGCTCTCCTTCATCTTTCACTCTCTCAACCCACCACCCTGCATAACCTCCCATAGCTTGAAGCAAGACAAGAAAGTCAGCATTTCACACCCTCCAACAGCTTTGACATGACAGGTATGGTATTTTCTTACCCACAGAATTGCCAAGGAAATCCGCCCTAGCAAAAGTGCAAAAGTTTTCAGTATAAGGAGGTGGGGTGCAAAAACTGGCTTCTAGGCAAAGGTTGAAATGACTCAATCTGAAACAAAATGTAAAGCAATTACTGCCTGGAAAAAAAAAAAAGATCATGCTGACATTTAGAGGCTGCAGTGATAGTATCTGTCCCTTCCCAGGCTGATATAAGCAGCCTTGATTTCATCCCAAAATGATTTTATTTTTCTTTGATATTTAGTATATCCTTTATTTGGAGTTGGGGGGCAGCAGGATGGATTGCCTTAACTTCAGCTTTTATGTGGAGAAATAATTGCCACCCCAGAAAGGTAATTACATACGCTATTGTTTATATGCATAATAGGCCTGGAAAAGCATGTTCTACAGATAGAAAAAAAAGAGAAAATCCTGCTTTCACATCAGGGCGGAACACTATGCAAAGTGACAGATTGCCACAAATAGCATTCAAACCCTTGCACAGTAGTGGTTGATTTTTCTTCTGGGGAAGAGGGGGAAGGGATGAAGGCTATGGAATAGGGTGGAAAGGGGAAAAAAATGAAGACAATTTTGTTCAACAGCCATAGTAACATACACAGTGGTTTTTACTGTCTTGATTGTTGCTAAATGAACCTGATCTTTAAGTTGTTTTTAAAGTCACTGCCTCAAAGGGACATTTTCTGTTGCCATCTTGTGCAAATACCACTTCTCCTAAAGTGGCCTTAATTTGAATTGCTTTGAAAGCAGACCAGATAATCTGCTAGAATATGTTGTGGCACGATGCATCTCCCCTTTGTGCCCTTAGTACCACATAGAAAGTGAATTTAACTCAGAAAAGGACAACTAGTCTCTTTTCCCCCCTCCCATCTTAATACAATGAAAGAATAAAACAAACAGTGTGCTGTGATGTCAAACCCATTTCAGATTTTTTTTTAATGCAAAATATGTATTTCTTCAAAATATTGAAATTTCAGGGCTGAACAAAGAAAAGAAATGCATATGTATTTAGATATTGAACCAAGCATTGTTAGATGCTGAAGCAATTCATAGCAGGGCTATTCTCTGTGGCAGTGTCCAGCAAATTGCATGAGCTGCTTATTAGGCTTGACAACAGTGTTTTACCTAACAAAGGCCTCAACAGCTCAGAGCAGCAGAGGAATGTCAAAATGAGCACATTTCACACACAGATGTGTGACCATTATAGTCTACAAGAAGATGCATGGGGTGGAGGGAAGAGGCTGGATGCTGGGAAGGCTAACAGTTAGCAGTAGGAACGTGGCCCTACTGACCACATTTAATCAACCCTTCTGTAAACAATTCAACATTTTCATTGTTCTCTAAAAACTAATAAAGAGAAACAAGCACTTTTCATTCATCTTGAAGTAATTTTCTGTCAGGTTTGAGCCCCTTGTGGCTTACAGCTTGTGCATTGCTAGCTGTGTGATACAACAACTATTTCAATTTATTTTACAAACTCTGGCCATTCACATGTCAGTTAGTGTTCACCAAGCCGGCATCTGAAATTGTGCAGTTAACGAGTTTTACAACATTTCTATCAAGAGAAACTGTTTAGCATAACTGACTTTTAAGGAGTTATTATACCTCTAAAAATCCATTTTAAGGGGCATTATTTAAATAAAATAGAAAAACGGTTCACTGCCTTTTAAAGGGGCTACAAAAAAAGTCCATCAGATCCAGTGCAGTAATCCTCAGCTTAAAGCACTCTTGAGAGCACTTCTGGGAATTATCAGCATAATGAAATGTTTTGTGAAATGTCCAGATAGATTCCTCTACTCAACAATTTTACTGCACTATATTTATTTTCCTTCTAGTTTTTAAAGAAGAGAATTACATTTTTGAGATGATGATTCTACATTGTGTAGATTAACTGAATGCATTTTTGTCAAGGCTGAAGTATAAGTGAGGGGTTCAGTCTGTGTACAATCTATATACATTTGCACAGCAAAAAAAAAAAGTCAAGCCCTTTATGTTATTCTCAGGTCTAAAAGGGTTAAATCACAATGAGGCTTATGCAGATTTGCATTTCTCTTGTACCACACTTTTCTTATACTTAACAACTTTCTTATACAATGGGACCTATAAAATGCTATATTGAAAATAATTCTTAAATTGCTCATAAGAGCTCATAAAAATATAATTTGTTCTGAACTGCTCTGAAAAGGAAAAATTTATGGATTTTAGCTTAATTAATAGATACCTTTTTACTGTGGCAACTAATGATCCAAAACTGCTAATACCTGGAGTCCATAATGGTAGAAACACGGCAGCATTTATGTGAGTCAATCTCAGCATTTTAAACCACCTAATGGAGTAAACCCCATGTTTATGATGTAAATTAGTCAGTGTTTGTGCCTAAAATGTGCACTGGTGAGAGAAAAATTGTATTACACTACAATTACAGATACATTAGGCACAATATGCAGGTCTATGTAAAATGATAGGCACCAGATAGTGGTAACACATATGCAATGTTGTACCTGGTTATTTGTGCAGAAGGACAACAAGACCAGTAAAGAGTCTTGAGGGGAAGATGTGTGAGGAGCAGCTGAGGTCACTGTGTGTGTTCAGCCTGAAGAAGAGAAGACTGAGGGAAGACCTCATCTCAGTCTACAACTTCCTCATGAGGGGAAGAGGAGGGGCAGGCAGTGATCTCTTCTCTATGATGACATGGGGCAGGACCTGAGGGAATGGCCTGAAGTTGTGTCAGAAGAGGTTTAAGTTGGATATTAGAAAAAGGTTCTTCACCCAGAAGATGTTTGGGCACTGGAACAGGGTCCCCAGGGAAGTAGTCACAGCACCAAACTTGACAGAGTTCAAGCAGCCTCACAAAGTTCAAGAAGGACAACCCTCTTGGGCACACTTGGGGATGGTCTTGTGCAGGGCCAGAAGTTGGACTTGATGATCCTGATGGTCCCTTTCAACTTGACATACTTTGTGATTCTGGGATCAGTTGTATCTAGTTCCAGTAAAAGCCCCAGTATTATGCATCAGCCAAAAAAATTTGACTTGGTTTTTCAGAGTTTTTACACACATTCTAAGAAAGAGAGACTAACNGGAATGGCCTGAAGTTGTGTCAGAAGAGGTTTAAGTTGGATATTAGAAAAAGGTTCTTCACCCAGAAGATGTTTGGGCACTGGAACAGGGTCCCCAGGGAAGTAGTCACAGCACCAAACTTGACAGAGTTCAAGCAGCCTCACAAAGTTCAAGAAGGACAACCCTCTTGGGCACACTTGGGGATGGTCTTGTGCAGGGCCAGAAGTTGGACTTGATGATCCTGATGGTCCCTTTCAACTTGACATACTTTGTGATTCTGGGATCAGTTGTATCTAGTTCCAGTAAAAGCCCCAGTATTATGCATCAGCCAAAAAAATTTGACTTGGTTTTTCAGAGTTTTTACACACATTCTAAGAAAGAGAGACTAACACCATAACCCCTTGAGATTTTTTGGTAGATGCTCTGTAACTTTCATGCACAAGACACCTAGATAATAATTTGTGGGTTTGGTGCCCTCTTGGAGCAAAGGTATAACCTTTCCTGAAGGTATAAGCTTTCCACAATCACTGTAGGCAGCACTACAGGAGTAGTGCCAAAGAAGCTGTCTCTCAGAATCTACCAAGACAGAAACACACGTAGGATGGCTTCCAGACTGTGATTGATCAACTATACTAAGTGAGACAGTGGACACTTTCCTAGCAGCTGAACTATAGCTCAGTTGTGCAAGATGTCAAGCATTTGGGCACTGTCTGTACCTACTAAATTTTAAGCAGAGCTGGCTAAAGCAGAGGGCTTTTTTATGACTGAAATCTTTATTGGAGTGGTGTCATGCTCCTTAGAACTCTGCTTAATGCCTTGGCATAGCAAAGCACATAAAGCGGGAGAAAAAGAAGAGAGTTTTAAATATATGCTCAAATTTATATTAGAATTAGTGGAAAACTTAACTACACTTAAAAAATGTGTGAGTGGTTGTGCTACTGAAAGGTAAGGAGAGATGAAAGCCATCAGATTTCCAGACACTAAAAGTTTTGGATGGTGAAACTTGAAAACACCCACTATACAAAAAAAAAAAGTATTCCAGGTCTAGAGAGAAAACCAAGGAGGAACAGACCAGAAGTGACTTTTGTGTGGGACTGATCACACAGGCAAAGCAACTGAAGGAACAAAGGAGTGAGATGAACTTAATTCTAGTGACGCTTTACAATTGTATGCATTCACGATTAGTTGTTAGCTTTTTGCACGGTCAACCAGTAGATGCTGCAGCAGGAGCACCAAAGGTCAGCTGGAGAGAGGTAGAAATAGGTCATTAGGATATTCTACACAGTCTTCCCATATTTATGGAATATGACTTCTCTTTACAAACCCCACTTCTCTCTTTTTCTTGGCCAGACGAGAGTGTTGGTAGGAAATTCAGAGCTGCATGTTCAACCAAGGGCAGTAGCAGGAGGGCTGAAATGGAAAAAGAATGTGTAAGACCTCTTCTGCTGTGTGCTGAGGAGATGCAAAAGAGGCAAACACTTAAGTGGAAGGTAGGATAGTAGGCAGCTTCACTGTGGTCATGTATTTTAGCCCAGTTAATTACTGTCATGTATTTTCCATGGGTTTAACTAGTATGGCAGCAGGATTTCTTTGTCCCTTGATTATCTATACATAATGTTGACCAAAATGAAGCAAATATGCACAGAGATTTTTTTGTTCTGGAGTGAAGATCTTTCCCTTTTGGAGAAACATCTATGTAAAACAGAAAAAGGAAAAATACGGTGAATTTTAGATATGACAGATTTATTTCTAACAAATGAAAAGTCCTGAACTGAATTTTTGTGTGACCAGAGACTTGATGCTTGCTCTACTGATTTTTCATTTGTTCATACAGGTTCAACTTTTTGCCCAGGAATTGTTTCATTTTTCTGTTTTCTAAAAGGACTTATTTTTCCCCTGCAACTAACAGGCACACTTAATTTACAGGAGACTTTAATGGGTCTTGGAGATACACAGGCTTGAAAGCGTCTAAGCTGGGGTGCAGGCAAGCTCTGACTATTCCTTCCTGCAGGCTTGTATGGGGTAAAGTCCCTACCAATGAGCTGTGGGTGGGAAGGACCTGGTTCATTAATTATTTTACTGAGAACTACCTTGGCTATTCTTCAGCCCATACTGAAGTCTACTGAAGTTTGACATCTCAAAGCTCTAAAATATGAGTGAATAGTATTATTTTAATCAGATACCTGTATGCACAACCAATGTTTTGGTCCATATTCCTCTGCGCTGCTGGGCTAGCTGTTTTCTATCCTATTCCCAGAAAAACACTTCCCTTATAAGGAGGCATGGTCATTCAGGGAGCATGGTCAGTAGAAAGCTGCATAAGTGTGCTCTATCTCTATAGGGAAATTGTTGTCCTTTTTAAGCCTTTTCCCCTTCAGAGAAGGCTTGTGAATGTTTTGCAACACCATGTCTGAATTAAAAGAATAATGTTAACGGCAAGTGAAATAATTGAGACACCACAATTTCGGTTTAGGTAGATAAGCCTTCAAATTATAATTTAAAAACATTAAATATCATAGAGAAATAAATAAAAATCTGATCACATGCAATATCAAAGCTGATACTGTGTAGCGAAGAAGACATTTATATTCACAATCTCTGTCCCTAAGTTGGTGACAACCTAAACATCAAATTTCCTAAAATTAAGCAGAGTGTCTTGGGATGATTCTGTGACAATCCTGTATTCCCCATTGCCTGCTGGAAGTTTTTTGTACCTTTAAACTGCAGCCAGGAGGACTCTTCAAAGCGGCTCACTTGACCTTGCAGAGAGAATGTTTACAGATTTATGTAAACATGTTTACTCTTGAGAATTTTTTCTTTGCTAGTAGCAGAGGAGGGAGGGAGGGTTTGCTCAACCTTTCGGCTTTTGGCTGGAGCTGCCTCAGCAGCTTCTATTCCTTTTTGGACTGTTTTTGGTTGCTTCTTCATCCCATACCAGATCAGCATCTCTGGGACACTTGGATGGGACTTTGCACCCTCTTGACCCAGCAGGGCTCAGCTCTGCCTTGGGCCTAGAAGCTGAATGAGAGAACTGTGGAAAACCCACCAACCTCCACCTCTGGGGTGGGAGGGGGGTTCAGTGTCCTTTTCTGCCCTGTGCCTGGGGAAGGGGGAACCCTTTTTGGTTAAATAAATTTTTTTTCACTTTCATTTGAGAAATTCTTTTCCCAAACCCGTGGGGGAGGGGCTGCCAGGACCTGCTTGCCTGGCAGGCAGGAGAGGGAGAGAAAGAGATGCCCTTTTCAGGTTGTTTCCTGCTGGATTTGTATCCAAACCAGCACACAGAGCTATGTATCAGGGTAATGAGATGCAAGTCCACAGCAAGGGGTACCATGACTAATAATATCAACAAGCTTTGTTTTAAACACTTGTGACCTTTGATAGGAAGAGTAAAACAGGATGGAGAAAAAGTGGAAAAATCACATTAAAAAAATATCGAAAGTTTTCTTTCAGCAAGTCTTTTATATAATGTCAGGTGACTTAGGCTGTATTTCCTTGGCCTTTTGGGACACAATGATGCAGCTAATTGCCATGAGTCCAAAATCCCATTCACAGACTTTTAAAACAGGCTCTTCAGCCTGTGATGTTCAGTCTGCTTGATATAATCATCTCTGTAAGAGCTGGACATGCAACCAGCCTCTATTACTCCCACAGATACTTATAAATATTGAGACATTACAGCAAGATTAATCTTTGTTGCTTTTTTCTACCCTGGCTTCCAGAAAACAGAGGTTTTTTTTTTGGTCATGGAAAGGTTATGCACAGTCCAAGTAAGTTTGAACTCATTAGCTAATTGCAGCTGATTTTTTAAGGGAATGGAAGAGACTGTGAACCTAACAGCAGAGCAAGAAACTCATTGCACTGTACCTCACAATGGTCAGGTATATTCAAATAACTCATGTGGCAGGTTTTTCCTGTCCCATTGACTTATTAATATCAATGTCAATTGCCAGATATTCTCCCATTTGTTTCTGAATAATTTCTGAATCACTCATTTTGCCCATGGTCCCTTCACTTTCTCTTCCTCTTTCAGCCAAGTCAAGCATAACTCAACAAAAGGACAAATTTCAGCTCCACGCTATCAGTTGCTGTAAAGTGCAAGATTAAGTTTGAATTCACAAAAACATCTGCTACTTCACAGACATGGTGATCTGCTTACTTTAAAAAGCATGGTTAAAAGGATATATAACTCCCCATACTTCTGTAACCAATTGCACCTACCACAGACGGCAGAAATGATGGGTGATTACCACTTAATAAAAAAAAGCTAATGAACACAACCTACCACAAGAGGCTGTTGGAACCTGTTGAAACCACTCTATAAAAATACCAATTAGAAAGCACAGTGGATTCTAGGCTACAGAAGGAAGAGGTAAGTGACTAGAAGAAGAAGAAGAAGAAGAAGAAGAAGAAGAAGAAGAAGAAGAAGAAGAAAAAGAAGAA
>VZRX01007534.1:84595-96979 GCA_013398075.1 Notiomystis cincta
AGCAGACTGAAAAGTTAACAGGCAGCAGTGATAGAGGACTCTGCTGCTTTTTATATCTACTTTCAGTCCCATTGAACTGCTGAGCTGATTATAGGAACTAGTAGTTCTATTCAGATTTGGAAAAGTTCACACAAATAGGCTGAATTTTTGTGTTGGTAACATTAGTTAGATTTTTTAAAAGTCTGATAAAAAAATATTCTGGTAAATTCCTACTTGTCAGGTAAAAAATCCCACTGTGCCATTGTGCTTGCTGGGAATAGAACTGCTATGTTTTCCTCCCTTATTTCAGACACAAAACAGAGCAGCTGTATGTTGCACATCAGACAGAACATATACATGCATATAAATGCTTTCTATATTCAGTCTTTGAATTTGCTTAAATAACTGCAATGAGTAAACCTAAAATATCCCTCAGTTTCAGAGAGGGATCCAATGATTTAAATATCCATGATCCCTCCAATGAAGCCATCTTTCCACTCAGGATTAATAAAGCTTTTGCTGCCATTCTTTGTCTCATTTCAGATACTGTGTGGCTGAGGGCCTTTGGAGGAGGTCCAGAGGAGTGGAGCAAGAGCAAGTTCAGGGAAACATGATCCATGAAAAACCCCAAACAGAGGCTGATCAGCTTCTAGAAACGAAGACTGTCAACAGGCATGGTCACAATGTTCCCCTGATGATAATCCTGGTGCCAAAGAGCAGAGAGATTTGTCCTCCCTAAACAGAAAAATTAGTTGAAAAACTACTTATAGGCTTGAGCTGCAGGAAGGTGCAATCAGGTTGGATGCTGCAGGTTTTAGGGGGTGGTTATGGAAAGATACTACATCTAAAACATGGTGAGGTGTTAAAGGCAGCTTAGACAGAAATAGCTTGGGAATGCATTTGAAGTGTTTACAAACCCTTTGATTTTTTTCTTCTAACTAGTCTTTACATTTCCCTTCCCCATAACTCATTGCATTTTTTCCTACTCTACAATTTCCAAATAAAGGCTTATTGTCTTCCACAAAACTGCATTTATCAATGTGCTGCTCCTTTCCTCTCCTTCCCATTCTCCAGTTTTTATCTCTTGTTGCAGTTATCCATGCAGATCTAATCAACAAATGAAAATAAGTTGAAAAAGTAGAATGTAAGGAGATAAATGTGATTTTTAGTTGACTAGGAGCTTGTCTCTGTACCTATAAGTCACTCATAACTACCAATTTTTTTGTTTTACATTTTGTGCTTAAACCCAAACTTGATGATCCTAAAGCTAATGTCCATGTTTCAGCTGAAGATATATGTATCTGAATTTTGTAGTTGTAACTGCTTTATGCTATATTTTCCTAATGAGACTACTATTTTGCTTTCATTTTTTGCCCACAAGTTCCTTGGCATGCAGTGATGAGAAGCTTGGAGCCAATTTCATGCTTATGTTATGGTAATTCCAAAACTGTTTCATGTAAACTAAACAAACTGTCCTTATGGGAGTATAGAAATAGGATCCTTTCCAGACAGCATCCTAATGGGCAAGCCTCTTTTGTCTGTCTGTAATTCCTACTCTGCTTTCTTTGTCATACTTTGCCTCTTAGTCTGTAGTTTGGTGAATTTTATTCTTGGTGATAGACATGCTTCAATAAAAAGCAAAGAAAATATTCTGAATAAGGGTTTGCATGGTAGATAAGGCATTTTTTCAGTGAGGAGGGCTTTTAATACAAGATTTAGAAGATAGATTTCAGATGGTGTAGGCTTCCCATTGCCAAGCTATTGCAGAAATAGGAGGGAAAACTACCTCTCCATTGGCCATGGAAAGAATGAACACACATTAACACCATTAATGCATTATGCTTTTGTTGATGTAGTGGTTGGTGGTTGTGTCTTTTTTTTTTTTTGTCTCTGTTTTTGTTTTTGTTTGTTGGGTGGTTTGTTTATTTGGCTTGTTTTCTTAAAATTTAGACTCAAAACTGAGACACTGATGATAGTAACTCACATCCATAGAAATTTAAGGAAGTGTAGCTGGAACAAATATCTTTTAGGAGAAAGGAAGTCAATGATTACCTGTTATGGTGCTCAAACACTGTTGCCTTAGGTGCTGGGTGGAGACCAAGTCAATGAATCTGTGACATGCTCTAATATTGGACCATAGTGAACAAGTGGGCTTTGATTCAAAAAATATGTAGTTACATACATAAATTCTTATATGCAGTGAATTTATCATATACCACAATATATGGTCCCACTTCCCAGGGCTTGTGCTCTGTACTCCCACTCGTTGCATGCCATGGCTCTGCCAGCACTGGTGCCCAATTCAGTGCTATCACCCACAGATTTATCAGGTGGTGTTTGTCATCACCTGATAAGAGACCTGTAGGCAGAACTGCCAAGGGGATGCTGCTGTCTTTTGCTGCATTGGTTCTATTTGAGAGTAAAAGTACTGAAAAAACCCTTCAATAATCTGCATAATTCTTCTGTAAATAATATTGCATTCAAATAGCCAGGAAATACTTGCTGCCCATATTTTTTGCCATGCTACCCATTGAGACAAACTTGTGTAAAGCTCAGGATATTTTCCTAGGTGCTAAATCCACTCTAATCACTGAGGAAGTAGGAAGGAAGCCATTTTTTTCTGAATTTCTGTGATTCCTGGCCCTTTACTCCAAATCCATTAATACACAGGGATTTAGCACGATTGGACCTGCTGGTAGCAAATTAATTGACTGACTCTGTAGCTGGTGATAAGGAAAATGATTCCACTACAATTCAAGCACTTCATTACTTCCTGCCCCAAGTCAACATTATATATATTTTTTAAATTTCAAGATGGAAAACATGCTTTCAGTCAAAAGATAAAAGCTTTGTGCACAGAAAATTGTAATAGAGTCCTTTATATTTCTATGTAAACTGAAGTTAGAAGACAGTTTTCTTCTGTCACAATTCCTTCCTGCCACAAGGGAACACTTACTTTGGTAACAGGAAAAGGAGCCCATTCTCAGAGGTCAGTTTAATTAATATATAATTATAAATTAACTTAGTTGATTTAGCAATGCGTGCTACTTGAGAATTTTATCCATAAAGCATGTGTGTAAAGATGCAAGAAACAGTCCTGTTTCTTAGACCACAGAGAACATGTGATACAGTGAATTTGTTTCAATTCAGTTTGCTGACTTGCAGAGAAACTTTGGATCAATCATGTAACTCTTCTGCACATGACTTTCTTCTTTAAAATTATGATAATTAAAGCCCAGAATATCTTGTAAAGGGATTCAGACAGAGATAAAAAATAAAAGCAAAGTGATACTAGTTCCAAAGGATCAGTTGAGGTAGGGTTATTGAACTCCAATAAGATATACATGAGGATTTTTTTACTTCTAATCATAGCTAATTGCAACAAGGCTGTGATGAAAGTAATGGGAAATTTAGAAAGATTTGATGTGACAGTGTGAGAGCAGATGAAAAGATCAAATAGATTAGAGGGAAAATGGAATTAAAACTTGATCTTGTTCTCCCTGGAGTCAATGACAAAATTCTCATTGATTTCATGAAGTACAAATATCCAGATTCAGAGGATGACCAAATAATATAAAGACATAAACATGAATAAATGGTTTGAAGGCAGTCAATTCCTTAAGGTAAAGAAGTGTCCTATCAGTGAAACTGCAATAGAGGCTCCTTAGAGCAAATAGAGGAATTCCTGTCTTTATGCAAAACTTCTGACAATTCAGTACTGCACAAAGATTAACAGATGAAAAAAGGAAGAAAATTTTTAAAGATACCTACAAAAAACATATAAAAAGAATTCCTAAAAGCTAAGAAAATTGGCATATTATAGGACATGGTTGAAACCTAGAACTGTGTACAAATTAAGTCTGTAATTCTGTAGAAACTATGCCCAAGGTAAGTTTTCTATTTTGCAACTTTATGCAGCTTTGGCCATCTTGCCACTATCAAGGCCTGAGAAGACAATTTCACCTATCTTCTATTCTCATGCGTCCTTAAAGCCATCAGGCAGTGTTCTTCTTTTCTGTCCTTTTCAGACAGGTTATGTATAATGGATTTATTCCAATTGTTGAGAGCAGGGGGTATGGCAGATATCAGAGTTTAAAATGTAATAAAAGGAATTACTATTTCATTGTTTCCTATGCATCACTGTTTGGCTCCTACATAAACCTTTCATTTTAGACTAACTCTTGGAAGCTATTGGTTGTGTTGGTGTCATGGGAACTTGGATCTTACATGTGGAACTGCTTGAAGTGCGTGGGATTGCCACACAGACAGGTACTTCCATACAGCCACTGTTACAACTTCTCTTAACCACAGGGATAATAACATCTGAATCAGACACTTCAGTCAGAGCACAAGGAAACAGATGTGTCCTCCAAAACATTATATTATTGTCCTTGGATTTTTGCCTTTTCCAATTGCTCAAAAAATTTAAAGTATTTTTTCCTAAGTATTTAAAATAAAGAAATCGTTTTTTTTTCCCATGTAATTTGTACATTGAAGGGGTTTAAAGAAAGTCTTGTTTGGATGACACTTAAAAAGGTGGTGATAATGCTTTGGAATTATACTTTTTAAAATGTTACTGTGAAAGTTTTCAAATTGTTTGTGTGGGAGGAGAAAGGAAGAATTGTTAAACTAACAGTTAAAGGGAAACTACTCAAACATCTGAATTTCACAGTATTTATCTTTACCACAAAACTATGGAACTCATTGTCACAGAGTATAATGCCAAAGGTGTAGCAGAAAACAGATAGGAATTTTATAAAATTTGTTGAGAATTGACTTGATAATTGAAGGTTGAAATATGCAGGACTCAGAGTTGCCAAGATGATTCTGGAGACTACAACCTGTGTGCATACGGTGAGGGATGTCCCCCCTTGCCCAGCTAGACTCCTTCCATGGGAGTCTGACAGCTCTTGGGAAAGGAATAGCACAGTGCTTGAGCCAGTAGGATCCTTCTCAGTCACTTACACTGTGCTGTCTCTAAGTCCACTGAAACCTGAATATTGCACAGGGAGATAAGTGCAAGGATGTCTGAGGGGAGAGCGACTGGTGGGAAGTAATGACATGCTGAGGAATTTGGAGAAAGCAGAAATCAATATTCACTTAAAGAGTGTGTGGTACCTCAGGTGAAGAAATAAGCTAGAAGTGGTAGAAGGGGCTTTAAATAACTTGTTCACTGATTTTGAACAAGCTGTCTCGTTCCCACTTCCCTCTCCTCACCAACAACGTATAGAATTTGACAAACTTTACAAGAAAGGGGATCAAATACACAAGGGAATAAAAGTGAAAGCTCTCTGAATAAAGGATGACATGCAGAATTTTTAAGGTGAAATACAGCTGAAGAGACACAAACACTTTTTAGCTGGAGATGAAAACTAGTATGCTTTAAGGGAGCTCATCCAGTCCTAGGAAGTATAAGACAGAAGCAAGGGCAACATTTTTCAGAGAGCTCTGTACAGCTGCCAGAACATTAGACCAGTGTGCAATCAGAAAGCAGAGGTAGAAAATAACTTCACAGAGCTGTCTCATTTTAATTAGTCTTATATGAAATAATGCTTATAGTCAGGAGGCCTTGACAGGTATAAGCAAATTACTACCTCTCAATCAGTTGTTTAGGAAGAGTGTCATCTTAGATCCTCCTAAATATGCTGACATAAACACCTGAGCATACAAGAAAACATTTTGAAAGTGAAGGCAGTGCTTAACAGTGATTCTAATATTTAGAATGCCAAATAATTTTTTTTATGGAACTCTGTTTATGAACAAAAAGAAAAAAGACCAAAAACTACCTGGAAATAATAGGACATGGTAGGCGTGAGGGGACTGATTTTGCAGTCTTTGTGAAACCAGTTTCACTGAAGCCATGTGAATATGTTGAAGATTGCAAATCTGGGTCTGCAGGAAGAATTTGAAAAATAGTGTGAAATTGAGATATAAATGGTCCTTAGTGCAATTCTCAGGCCAGAAAAATAATGGAAAAGAAAAGAACAATTTTTTACAATGGCACCAGAGCTATTTTCTAGTTTAAGGTAAACCCTGACCTGCCATGAATATATCAGCTGGCCCACACAAACCTCCTCAACTTCTCCTTAGGCCACTTGCTAACCATTAGACCAGGCAAAGTCTCAAATGCTTCATTAGGGAAAATATATGGGCTGAAACCTGACACATCTAAAAAGTGAGAATCAGGATTCCCAGAATGTTTTCCATGTTCATTCATGGGAAGGAGCTCTTCAAAACTGGGGGAAGAAAACAAAACTTAAAAGAGGTAATCCATGTTATTTGTGAATGAACAGGTAGTGAAACAAGAAGTCGTGACTCATCAGAACACTTGTCATTTTGATGTGGCATTTCTCTCAATTAAAATGAAGTTTGACAGAAATACAGGCTCATACTCTGATGCACCTTTCTCCTGCACTGGTTTTACAAGGGTACAAGTCACCTGAGTTAGCCTGGGATCAAAGCTGGCTGGCCCCCTGACTTTTACTTTTCCTTTATCTATGAAAATGAGTTGTTTCCAACCTAGACTTAAACACTGTAAGATTTCATAAATGAGTTTTAACCTGAGGTCTCTTGTTAATTAGGATGTCTGAAACCTGTTGTTTCAGTTAAAATAGACATCTTCTGAGGATATTTGGGGACTAGAACTCATTCCAGGAAATATTAATTAATTCAGTGCTTAACTATTTGGAGGGTAGAGTCCACTGGCCATATGCTGGAAATACATAAAGTCTTCTGATAAAATACTCTGTCCTTTAGCATAATATCTGACTCAAACCCCAATGAAGATTTTTAAAAAAATCTGTATATTTCTTTATAAATTCTTCATACCATTCAAATGCTGTTACTATTCAGAAACACTTTAGTTTAGGAGCACTGTATTCCACAAGAGGTGCTGTGTACAAGCTGGATCCATAGTGGGGTCCTACTGGATCTCCATTTTTACCCAACAGTAAATGGGAGAGTAAAGAATCCCCTTTCTTTGCTGGGGAAGAAACAACTCAAATTAGCCTGTATTTTATCCTGAACACATACATGGTTGTGATTTAGTGATTGCTGCATTTTAAGTTCAAAGGACAATCTACTTGGTGATAATTTGTTCATACACTAAGAGCTTCAGTTGGTGGCATTCTGAAGATGAAGATCAAAATAGCATAATGCTATAAGCATCTCAGTCAAGTTAAAAGTGCATTTTGTAAGATCCTTGCTTTTTTTACTGCTTATTTACCTATTTACTTTCACTAAGTATTAAGTAAATTGACAGATTTAAATTAATAGAGAAGGAGCTAAATGCTTTTACTGTGGTATTTAAATAAAAGAGTCACAACTAGAAATCAGAAAAACATCACTTTCTTTTATTACTTTTTAGGAACTTTTAATTCCTTTTGGCCGCTCCAATTTAAGCCAAAATAGAACTGCTTAAAACAATACAAAGTAGAGCAAACGCAATTCCTTTTAAAGCCATAAACTTTCAAAGACAATATCAGTTAGTTCCCTCTATGAAGAATCCTCCACTTCAGAGATCTTTCCTGGCTTTTTACAGAATAGTTGCACTTATTTCCAAGTGACCTGTAATTTTGTTAAGGATATGAAGATAATTGGATAATACATTTACCATTTAATAAATTGAGAAATACATTTTCGCAGTGTAAGTATAGCTTACTCAGCACTTCCCTCCCTGGCTTAATAGCCCTTTCACTTTCAATAAAAACACAGAAGCCCTGGTTTCATATTATACTACAACAGACTTCTTGCAATTGATTTGAAAACATGAGCAGGAGAGGCTGTTGCCAGAAGGGATGAGCACAACCAGCCCTGGTCACACTGCCCTGTGGAGGCAGGAATGGCAACCAATCAATGAATATGATTTACTGAGCCAGACTTGCCCTCAGATTGCTAGCCAGATAAAACACATATAGCAGCCTGCCCACTGGAGACGCAGGCATGGGCATTATTTAATGCCAGAGATTGTTTTGGGAAGGGGACCAAAAACATCTTCTGTGGGAGGAAATGTGAGAGGAAATTGCTTGTTACGCAGAAAAAGTGAGAGAGAATTGAGCTGTGAAGGTGAGGATATGGCTGGTGAGGTTTGTGTACAACGCAGGGAAAGGAAAAGAGCTGCTGGAGTAAGATGTATCAACAAGACAGCACAGATAAGGAGGAAGCAAAGCCTGTGTGGAAGATAAACAATTCATGACTGAAAAGTGCAGCCTTGCCAAGAATAATAATTTAGAGATAATTAAAGAAAAAAAGGTTTGCATAAATATGGTAAAAACCACAAAAGGCTCAAAGCACACTTAAAAAATCCTCATTAACCTTATGATTCAATGTATTACAGTTGACAGCAAACAGGAAGAGGAAAGAGAGACATTACATAATAAAGTTTCAGACAATCCACTTTTTAGTGTTATGAGTCACGTTTTTATGTTAACTTGGGCAGTAAAGGTTGCTTTCATCCCAGAATTATATCACAAATTCAGTGTTTGAAACTGCCACTTATTGAGAAAGTTGCTGAATACTACTGGTTCCAATGACCAGTAGTTTTCATGGAATCAGCAAAGGACCTTAAAACCTTCACAGTTTTACATAAAGATTCAAAAAGAGACAAAAGCATTACAGCAAGACAAATCTTGCATAAAAATATGTTTTCTATGTCGATATTAAAATATTGTGAGAAAGCTTCTAATATTGTACCTGATCTGTAAATGAAACTGGTAACATGAATCCATGGAGCTCCATCTCAAATACTTAAAATTGCAAAAACTGATAGTAGGAAAAAAGATGTTTTTATAAAAACAATTCAAAAAATGGCAGGAGTGTCAGGAAGCAACCTAGAGAGCTCTGTATATCTCCTTATATCTCTATGCCATGTAATAGCTGCTTTACAGTAAAAAAAACAGTAGGAAGTGGCATAAAATATGGCACTCAGATTTCTCTCCCCTCCTCTATGACTGCTCAGTGGCAAAATCCTTTTGCATCTAGAAAGTCTCCCAGAAGAAATAAGGGTTATTATGCATGATTCCCTTACAGTGTTAACAGAATTAAACAGAACTGTTCTCCTTTCTAGGAGGATACTTGGTTTTTTGCTAAAATACTAGAAGAATCTGCATCCTTACAGTGTTTTAACAGGAAAAGAGACAATTTCTCTTAATATTTCAATGTACCACAGAGTAACAAAAATCTGCAAAGGTTTGCAGCTGAATATATAAATACGTACTTTTTCTTTAAACACAACTTTTGACATGGAAAATAAACTATTAGTAAATGGATCCTTCTTCCTCTGATCTCATTGGTGCTTAAAGGAAGGTTTAATTCTTTTATCTCTGGAGAATGAGGATAAAACCATTTTCTGACACACACATAATTTTTTGGTGACATCTTAAAGAAATGTATAGAGGAAAACGTGAGAGTGTGGGCACATCAATGTCTTACCTAATATGTCCTAAACCCAAATGTAATTTATAAATTTTCTATTAAAATGATATGCTAAAACTGTTTATTTTGTGTATGTGTGTTGCACAGTGAAGGTTGGCTCACACTAATGCTTATGGAGTATACATGCTCAAGTTGCTTCAGAGCTCTTTTGCCTACTCAGTAGGGTGATAGAGGCAATCAAATGGTGGCCAGTTGTACAATGCTCCTTAGAATAAGGCTTCACAGAAATGGTATCTGTTGTGCATTCAACCTATCTTCCAAGAACTAATACTAACGTTTCACTTTCTCATGCAAATATCTAGATTCCTTAAATTCTTTATGTAGTGTATCATAAATAGCACAATTTTCTTGGTGAAGACACATAGCTTGATTTGGGTATTAAGAACATCTTGAAATTCATGCATCTGGACTGGGTAAGACATTTCTTCATCTCTAGAGCCTAAATAAATATTGTTCTAGGGGGGATTAATCTGAACCAGAAATTGAGAAAACTGAGTCTGCTGAAGGAAAATGTATTTCTTATTTCTTGGCTACAGTATTAGTAAGTGAGGTGTGAAATTCCACTTTAATGACATGGTATTTGCAAGTAACTCAAAACAAAATATTTGTGCTGCATTCTGTTCATCTTACTCACTCCATTAGTCCTACCACCTTCAAGGAGACTAGTACCATGTGTACAGCAAGTAGGATTTTGATCTTTAATCTGTTTCAGTCTGCTGCAGTATGGTTTTACACAATGACAGACCAGAGAGACATGCATGCCAGAAGTTTAAATGGCCTTGACTTTCCCTAGTTCTAATTGCTGTTAATCTTTGGGTTGGTGCTGAAGTCTTGTACAGCAGTTTTGTATCTACAGCTGAGACTGGTGTTCTGTTCCCAAAATGTATGGGCATAGGAGGAGTCCCATTTTCCAACCTGCTTTGGGTTTACCTTGTTACCTACCTGAAGACAAAACCTGACTGCCTCATTTTCTGCAGGGTTGGTGGTAGATGATATTATGGCAATATTGAAGGGTTTGCAGGCTAAACAAGAGAGCAGTGCTGCAAGAGAAATCAGAAAAGCACCTACATTTAAATAAGCAGGAGGAAAATGGTCCATTCCATACACAATCTGATGGAGAAATGTGTATTTATAAACGTAATGAGATCAGCGGCCACTCCACTGCTGATTCCAACTGCTAAAAAGAGCCTGATACTAACACAACCTTGTGTAGTAGGCCAGTGTTCTGGAGACTAAATGCACTTCTGAGGAGGGAGTTCTTGCCTCAGAAAGGCTACAGCCTTCTTATTAAATAATAATTTACAAAAGATTTTAACCCCTGTGGGTTTCTACAGCATCTCGACATAAGTTGTCAAAGATTTCTTTTATAAGGCGCTTTCCAATATTAATCTACTTAGTCAATATCTTACACTCCTGCATATGTATGTGACGGTTTCTAATTTCAGCTTTAAATATGTATAAAATTTATTCTGACTTTCCTATCACAGTGCTCCTCTCTTCAATTTTCAGCAGAGTGACTGCAGTGGGTGACTATTGCTAGAGCACACTGAGATAAGAGCAACTGCTGCTGAGCCTTTCAGTAGCAAGTTTCTCTAAGCCAGAGCTGCACCAAGCAGCAGCTTGGATGGGCCAAGGCAGCTGACTCAGGCAACAAAATTTGAAAGATAATTATAATAAATGAATTCAGGCCTTGAGAGGGCTGACAGTGCTGGATTTACAAATCCCTTCTAAAACACACAAGATTGATGCTGTACTTTAATTAGCCACCCAGTTGATTTACAACTACCAAAAGTAGATGTTGCATGCAGAGATGCTGAACAGCACCTCTGCAAGAGACACTCCTCAGGCTGGTAAAACTACTTCAGGTTTCCAGGCTGGCTATTTGTCCATCCTACAGCATTTGTTGTCTTCTGGCAATGAATTTTTTGTTTGTTTTATAAAAAATTTCATTCAAAGCTTTAAAGAACCTTGGCAGCACTTAAGTGAGTACAGCTCACAGTGCAAAATGAAAGTTAGAGCAGTAAATGGTCACCCTGTGCCAACAACCTGCAAGTTTGGAGGTTTCAAAACTCCAAAGTGATATACCAGTTAGTCACATTAATAAATAATTCTGCAGATCCAGTCTGAATGCTGCATACTGAAATGTTGATGTGCTTTTGGGTCTGATGAACTCACAAAAGAGTGATGTCGGCATTCTGTTTTGGCAGTGACAGTAACTATACTATGATTTTCACACACATCCAGGGCAAAGAAAAGAAAAAAAAAAAAAAAAGAAAGAAAGAAAGAAAAAGGAAACAGCTGCTTCTTTTTTTAACAGGAACAGACTGTACTAAAAGTCTATAGGCACATGAATTATCTTTCTCCTCTGATTCCTTATGAACTTTATTAATCTCCATCTCCTTTGCTCCTTGAGTTGGCTGGGCATGTGCACTCTAAGCAGAATACAGACCCGACCTCCTGCTCCCATTAGGCACTCTGTCTCCGAAGCCTTGGAGCCTTTGAAAAGTACAAGTTTGACACAAGCCTGGGTTTTTGATACATGCCAATACACATAAAAGTGCACGTTAAAATACAAACTCACTTTGAATTAGTGGTCATCACTGTCTTCTAGATCAAGTGTTTTATGGTTAGGACAAAAAGAAAGGTGACAAAAAATATCACTAAAAGTATCTGCAATGTGGATACTGCTTTACAAATCATATTGAATGTTGATTGTCCTCTCATTTAAACACTGCTACAACCATTGACAGGAACACGTACAAGACAGGGGCACAAGGAGGAATGGTTTGGGAAACCTTCACATACTAACAGGTTCTCACACCACCAGGAGAACAATGAACTTAGAATGAAGTCTAGATGGTGGCCCATCTGTCAGAGATTGAAATATTATATTTATGACTTGAACGTTTTCATGAAGGACTTTTTAAACTGTTATTACAAAAGCTGCAGTGGAGACCACCACACCCTGAATGG
>VZRX01007536.1:0-20042 GCA_013398075.1 Notiomystis cincta
ATATATATATATGTATATTTGCTGGCAACAAATGGCAAGGGGAATGTAGTAGAACATTAGAACATTTTCAACATTTTGGGATCAGGTCACATTGCAAACTTGTACCATTTTAGAAAACTCATGTGCAGGAGTTTGCAGATTTGTTCCAATTTTTGCTCCTTCTCAGCAGGAGCAATTGTAAAAAAATAGAACTAATTACTCAGAATACTTACTTCCACCTTACTTAAAATACAACTCTGCTACTACAGTTACATACATGATAACTTCATATTATTATTTTTAAAAAAATATGTGCAATGTGGACTTGATCTGAAGGCCTCTAAGCCAACGGAATATTTCGCTCTAGGTTCAGAGGCTTTAGGCATTGAATGAAAAATCAGTATCATTAGAACAAATTCTTTGAAAAAATACTAATCAGTTTATAAATCTTGCAAGGATAAAAAAGCTAAAACTGAATCAAACCTAACACAAAAGCCTCCACAAATACTTTAGTTAACCTCCATTCCTGAAAAAAATCTTCATCAATAACAAAAATCCTCCAGCCCTCAAGCTAACAAAGTTGATAAATGGATGGAATGGGTAGAGAGCAGTTGAAATCTTCCATTTGTAGAAAAACAGTTTCTTACTGTGCCACGACAGCCCAGCTATCACTGTCCAGATGCGAAGTGTCTCTGATGTTGATTCAGTTCTTGGACAGAAAATACATTGCCTACAAAAAAATGCATCTCTCGTGATCATTTCCATAACAGTGAAGCAAACTCATTTGGAAATGAGCTCTAACTGCCAGTTACTTTGGCTAGCCATCAGACCTCAGTGTTAGTCATCATCATCTGTGGACCGGTTTCAGTGCTCTGGATGTGCCTGCTCGTGAGGCTCCTGTGCTGCTTTGTTTCACCAACACACTTCAATTTTGATTAATTTGACCTTTTTCGTATACCTCTGGAGGTGAAAGCATTCAAAACTAGCAGCAGCCAAATGCTGCAAAGACTAAGTGCAGGTAGAAAAGACAAGTTTAGTTTCCCACACGTTTGGAAGAAGTGAAATTAAATATGAGGTGTTAGAACTCCACAACAAGCGCTAGAAGTCACTTTGTGTGACAGCAAGAAAAATACATCACTTTGCCCAAATCAAAAGCATGCACACTTCTGAAATAGAGACAGCATTAAGTATGGGCTGCAAAATATTGAATGAAATCTTCATTGCCAATACACAGAAGCTGATTTCTTCATGCAGATTTTGTCTTCACCAATGTTATGAATGTATTACATTGTCTGAGGGCCACAGAAATGTGAAACCAAATTGTTAGGGTTTTCTAGCAAGTAGCAAACTTCCATGGAATTTATAGTATGCAAGGTAAGCATTCCTAGCAAAACTCTGGCTAAAGATGATATAAGATGTTCAATTCAAATATGAACTACTTAATACTTGCTATTTTTATTGGAAAAGAGGTGAAATAGAAAATTTTGGAAAAATAGTGCTGCTATGGAATCTTTCCCATAACAAATTTAAACCTATTTTTTATTTATAGATGCTGACATGTAGTACTTGAAAATTAGAGCAATGAAAATAATTGAGTGGTCAGTAGTAGGAAAATATACTAACACACAGGTTTTGGGTAGTAAATAAAATTTGTCCAGATTTAACAGGATGTAGATCAAATAGGAATATGTGAAAACGTTATTGATAAGATCTGATCCATCTCTAATAATGTATCTATGGCTTAACAGACATTACCACAGCATGGATGAATTCAGCCACTATGACTTGTTGGATGCAAGCTCACATAGGAAAGTTGCTGAAGGACACAAAGCAAGTTTCTGCCTGGAAGATACTTCCTGTGACTATGGCTATTACAGGCGGTACGCATGTACGGCACACACGCAGGTAGGAGCTGCTCTGCTCGGGGGACAAACACGTGTCTTTCCTTCCCCTCCCTACTTTGTATTGGGGTAACTTTACTGCCATCCTCTCACACCCTAAATTAGCAGATGTCCCACCTAGCTGCTGGAATTCCTGACTATAGAGACCAGGATACTAACCTGGAGATAGATAACTCACCCATGTGCTGTTAACCGTGGGTTTCTTACCAAAGTGCAGTGGTACTCGCTAGTGTAGCACCACTGGTAACTGAACAACATTAAAACAAGCTCTTGTGGCAGTAGGACCGGTCAGGTTTCTAAGAGCACTCAGGAGAGCCCAGACAGGAGCTGCTCCCAATGTTCATCCCCCCCAAATTGGCGTCCTTGTCTGGTGCCAGGGTTCACAGCTGGCACTTTCTGCCTCGCAGAGTCTGAAGCTGTAAGGTGCTGGATTCCCTTAACACCTGCAGCTGCTGGCTGTCAGTCTGGCACAGAAAACTCAGAGCACTGCCCTGTGCCTGTACAGCAGGAGCTGTTAAAGAGAATGGCAGCTGTGGGTGTTACCATGGGCCTTGCACAAACCTAAAGCCGGGTGCCAGGGCTTATTAGGGGAACGTGGAAAATGGAACATACCTTTATGAAAGACAAATCCATGGAAGACTCCTACTTTGAATATTGCACCATCACCTCTCGGAACTGCTAAATAAAAGCTTAAAAAATCCAAACCAACCAACCCCAGGAGAACAAGGTTGGTCAGCAGTATAGTATGTCTAAGAGACTTTATAGACTATTCCATTTGGAAAAACAGAAATAAGACCAAAAATTTGAGAAGTTGTGTTTTGAAAGAGGAAATTGTTGATATTTACTGCCATTTGTTGATGTTTCTGACAATATATGAACTTAAGACCTGTCAGGCAACAGCTTTAAAACAGAGAAGAGTTCTCTTTGGACACATGAATTAAGTATTAAATTCCTTGTCATTGGATATTGCAGAGATCAAAAATCTCCATGGACTCAAGAAAAATTTAGACAAAATAACAGGGGTTATTAAACACAAAAATCTGAAGGTACCCCATGCCTTAAATACAGTTAAATGCCTGGTGGAAGGAATTTGCCTGACATTACACATTCCTTATGTTCTTTTCTCTTTAAGCATCTGTTGCTGACCACTGTCAGAGACATGACAGTGAGCTTTGATGGATCTGTGGTTTAACTCAGTGCAGCCATACTTACACATAAACTTATATCCCTTATTCTGCAGCTTTTAATCTAGAAGGTAGTTATTCTATCACAGAGAAATGACAGCTATGTTTCACTGGCTGACGTGTCCACGTTTGAATTTTAACTATAATGAATGATCTGCAGTACATAAAGGCTTTGAAGAGGTTTCATAAATATCTTTTCTACTTCTGTAGACGATGACATCTAACAAAGCAACATACATGTTTTACAGCTGGAGTATTTGTGTCACTAGAATCACAGCTGTGTCAGCATTTCCACTGGAAGCCCATATTTCAGGGGTTTGTAATTGGACTGTAAAACTTTCCTCCAGCCTCAGACTTGGCACATGCATGTAGGAGTCTGAGCAGATCACCAGCTGGGTCAAGAGGGAATTCCTGCAGGACTTGGGTTTTCTGCACTCTGTGTGTTGCCAGAGCAGATCAGCTCTGCCTGGAGCAATCTGTATTGGCCACAGCTAAAGACATTGATACATTCATATGGGGGATTCTTACTAATGTTCCTAACAACAAAGAATTTTTCAGAAAGATGCATCTGGAATAAAGGCTACATCCTCAGTTCCCTCAGATTCTTGTGTCACTTTGCCTGAAGAGCCACCATCTCCAAGCAAAGCTCAGTGTGAAAATTACCCTTGCCAAGGTGACACTTGGGCAGAGTACATCCACAGGAAAAAGTTGCATCATTCCTAAGGGTAGAGAGAGGTTCCAAGAGGGTGATCAAGTCTGTCTGTACTCATGACCTCAGAAGATAGTCACTCAACAATTTACAGATACTTACCTCCAGTCTCTGGTCAAGTCTTATTCTATTCTGATCTTGTGCGAAGGACAGGAAATAATAATATCAACCAGTTTTACATAAAAGCAGTACTGTAACAAGTGATTAAAAGAAAACACAGATATCTAACAGATGAACAACTGTCAATATTATAGGTGTTTCTTACCCAGCAGTAATAAAGAGCAGTCTATAAAAGTGGACACGTTAGACTTAAGTATTCTAGTTTAGACACACAAACAAAATGTCAACTAAAAATAAGACTCATTTTTAAAGTTAATTTTCTGAGTGAACTGTGATGGTTAAGTGAACTTCAGTCTGAGTGTCCCTAAGTCGTGAATGTCACTGTTTCTAAAGATTTGGGTTTGGATTTTTTCTAACATCCATCTTACCTTCATTCCTAAGGGTCTGAGCCCTGGCTGCTACGACACTTACAATGCTGACATAGATTGCCAGTGGATTGATATTACTGATGTAAAACCTGGAAATTACATTCTGAAGGTAAGTGTATTGGGAATTGGGGGTTTGGGGGTTTGGCATTTTTGCTCTTTAAAGAAGAAAATCACTTGCACACATCCTTTGGCACGTGAGTTACCAGCTGAAGGCTGGCAGCAGACAGCACTGTGCTCTGTCCCCTGCAGGTGAGTGTGAACCCCAGCTACCTGGTGCCCGAATCCGACTACTCCAACAACATCGTGCGCTGCGACATCCGCTACACGGGCCACCACGCCTACGCCTCTGGCTGCACAATTTCACCGTAAGTGCCCCCCTGGGCTCTTCTGTCACTGGGCCCCGCTGTTGGAACTTTGTTCTACTTTGTTCTGTGTGTTTGGGGAGTTTAGAAGCTTGTGGGAATTCTGCTGTTGCACCTGCGCTGTTTGGAATATATAAGGCTTTCCCAACCGCTGCTCCTGTCCGGTCTGCTAGATAAGGACTGACCTCTGGCTCACACACCTCCTTCTGATTGCACCAGGACCTTTCTGGGACCACTGAGTGCCCTTTTACACCATCCACACACAACTGAGCAGCTACAGAGCTCTTTGAGACATCCTGCAAAATCCCACACTTGTGTGTAACTTTGCTGCTGCTTACACAGCAGCCACCCTCCCTGAAACAGTTCTTTCACATACCCTCCATTTACAGTTTAGTTCTTTAAAAGTTTAAACAATGCCAAAATGATGCCTTTTTTACATTTTTCCTCCAAAAAGGCAAATTCATTTAATAAATGTCCTCATGGTAGACCTACTGTACCTTAGTATCTGTGAAACACTCACAGAGAAAGCAGTCTTCTGTAACACAGAGGTAAGCACTTCTCAGAACACTGTGTTACTTGCTCATATGAAATATTTATCAAGAGACTTAATTTAGACTGTATAAGGAGTGAGTATTAACATTGTACAGAGGTTCATATGAAATAAATTCCAGAGCAGTAAATGAAAAGTAAATCAGATGACCAGTGTAGTCTCCTGTAACAGTATCAGTGAAACAAATAGACTGAGTTAATGTGACTTGCTTCATTAGCCTGTAAAATATTCATTCCTCACTTTGCATAGGAGTTAAATGAAGCAAACTTATGTTTCACACTTTTAACTTCTAGTCTCCCCATCTTATCTCTGAAAATGTTACTGGGTACACAGAATAATAGAATAGTTAAGGCTGGAAAAGACCTTTTAGATCATGAAGCCCAGCCATCAACCTCGGATCATCACCTGCTCATCATTAAACCATGTTCTCAAGTGCCATATTCATACAGCTTCTGAACACTTCCAGGGACAGTGACCCCACCACTTCTCTGGGTATTCTGCTCTAATGCTTTACAACCCTTAATGTGAAAACACTTCCCCTGATACCCCATCTAACCCACCCCTTGGGGCCATTTCCTCTCATCCTGCCTCGCTGGATACGTGGGAGAGGGGACCACTCCTCACCACAGCCTCCTCTTGGGGAGGTGAAGAGAGTGATGAGATCTCCCCTCAGCATCTTCTTCTCCAGGCCAACACCCCATATATAAATATAAATGTATATATGTACCACCACACTTTGAATCTCTTATATTCAGGCAGGGCTGTAACAAGTGATTAAAAGGAAACAAAATGTCTGTAACTCTCCGCTGACCTGTGGGTTCCAGCTGACAAGTGGGTATTCAGCAGCTCCTCTTTCTGTGAGTGCCTGCTCACCTGCAAAAATTATTTCTCTTCTTTCCACAGGTACTGAGGAAGATGCAAGGAATGGATGCGATGGTGCCAAATGTTTTGAACTGAAGTATCTTTATACAAACTTCACTAGGATGCAAACACTATAGAAACAAAACCACAGAACATACACAGATACACCCACACACCTTATGTGACTTCGAAGCACTCCAGCTGCTTCTCAACCAAAACTTAACTGGATTTTAAGAATTTAAATTGGCATTACTTGTATTGCTATTGAAATGTGTGAAACTGGTGCTTCATGCAGAGATGTTTTGAATTTTGATAACCTAACTCATTCATAAATACATGGGACCATTGCTTAGCTCCTTCAGATTTGGAGTTTACGTGATAATAGACTTCAGTGGGAATATTACTGGTGAATGAGTTGAACATATTTTAAAAGGAAGAGAAAAAAGTACACAAACCAAATTAAATAAAACTCAAGACAAAGTACTAATGTCAGCTATCTCAGAAAATACCATATTGAAAAACAGATTAGGAATAATGATACAGTACCATTAAAAATTCTTGCTAGGACACATTGATATGAAAGAGAGAAGTATGTTCAGTTTTCAAGGAGTATTAACATATAGCAGAGAAATACATATATATTATATATATCAGTTATACCCCTGCAAGAAAAGTTATGTTTACATTTTTAATACATTAGAAGTTTTTCCATTTTCTTAAGTGAAAAACAGATGGGGTTTCAAAATACACCTTTCATCTGTGAAAATTAATTAAAATCTTACCCACCTTTATATGTTCAAGAAATTTTTTAAGGTGGGGCTTTTAAAAAACTTCTTCAAACTTAATGTGGATAAGAAATACCTGTCAAGAAATGGGCTCTTGGAGATGATGAAGAGTCCCTGATGTGGTCATCTGTGAAAAACATCCAACTTGAACAGGCTAACCATCAAAATAATACAGGCAATTAACTCAGGTGGCACCACAAACAGAAGTAGGTCAGAATCTCTTACAAAGTATTTTTAGCGTGAAGAAAACCTACTACCTGCTTCCCCCTTAAGTACTGTAGTTGACTTTAAAATGTGTATCTCAGTATTCAAAATAACAAAGTTGAAAATATACTATATAGAGAGGAAGAGCAAAAGTCAGTGTATTTAACATCCTACTTTAGGCTGTTCAGGAACCAAATGCAACATTATTAAGGGGAAAAACTTCCAGCCCAAATTAATGTTTTTGCTGAACTGCTTAACTGGTGCTGGGTATACTACTCCTCCTCCCATCCCCAAATTATTTTGCTTTTGCAGTGCACCCTGCTGTAAGCTACAGTAGCTGTGATTTTTGTTTTAAACTGTGAAATGACATATCACAAGGGGATCTGGCAGTTTTTTTTCAGAAGATTTCTGATCATGTAAAATGAAGAATCTACTTTTGGAACAATGGGACCTAGAAATATTGATTGGTATTCATTGAATTTGATCAGCAGTTCAAAACACCTAATGAAATACTGGAAGCTCAATAAATTAAAAAAAGAAAAGGGAAAAAAGTGTGCTACTCAATATAGTTAAAAATGAAAAATCTGAGGAGTATGGAGAGGTTTTATTGTCACTATAGAGAATACTTCGGGCAGTGTTTGGAAATATTTTGCGCATTAGAACCCTACGGATTTAATTTGGAAGTTTGATGAATTACCGTAATATCCTTCAAGGATCAGGTGTTCTTTAGTACCTTCATTTAAGTTTATTTCCACCTTAATCATAACTTGGTTACAAATTTGCACAACTAGAATTTAAAAAGAAGCTGAGGACCAGCCACGTGGTGATTACCACCCACCAGTGGGAGAGGGTGCAGAATAATGTAAATTTATACCTGCAGGTCCCTTTGTGTTTGCTGCGAGATCCATTTCAGCACCCGTAACCAGGACGGGCAATGAACAGAAGCAAAATTGGGAAACTCGATTTGTGAGGAAACCATTGGTTACTTATGTCTGCAAAAACGAGGGTCTGTTTAAAGTCCAGGCTTCTGAAATCTCAGCCCAAAGAGTTTGTAAGGTTAAGAGGCGTTAAGGGATTGCAAGCACATTCACCTTTCTACAGAGTTAGGTCAGACCCGGGGTCAAAGTCCTGCGAGCAGCTTGGGCAATGGACACAAAAGCTACTGAATGGAAGCTGGGCTGCGGGCACGGGCTGTGTCCTGGGAAGAGGTGGTGTGCTCGTGCCTCGTGGTGCCTGGTGCCGAATGTGGGCTGGGAGAGCACCGAGTGGAGACGGAGCAGCCGCAGCAGGGGGTGCCCCCGCTCGTCACACACTCACCTGCTCACACGTCTGTGCCCAAACTACTTGCAGAGCTCCACTGACGTCAGCAAGGAGCCAGAAGGCCTTGAGCATCTGTGTAGGTGGAACAAGTGGGAATGGCCTCGTTTGGAAAGGTGTTGAACGCTTTAACTTTGAATATTGGGGATATTGGAGCTACGAAAATGTAGCTTTTTTTTCCGTAGCAAAATATTGTATTTGTTTTGAAATGTGTGTTAAGCAACATGACATTGATGTACAATAGCACAAAAATTGCCTAAGACATGAACAGAAAAACAAGGGATTTTAGGATTAAAAAAAATGAAGGAATCTGACTTTAACCATGTCTAACTATAGTAAATCACAACGCAGTAGAAGTAGAAGAGTTTATTATATAGCTTGTGTAGAAGTAGTTCTAAATAGGGGAGCGCCAACCAGTATTTTCAGTATCTTGGCTCTGCAGATTTGACACCTTACTTTTTGCATACTGGAATATGTTTTTGGGATTATGTGCATTTTTGTTCAAAAACATTTTTAAAAACTGTTTTGGTAAAAGCTTTTATTTTTACAGCAAATTACATTTGGATCCCATTTTACCAGACATCAGGCTTATTCCCTTATCTCTGAAAGGCATATTGACTTTGGTTTCAGTGGGATCAAAACCAGATTTAGTTTTGAGAGATTTCTACTATGAATTTGCTGTCTTGAAGTCTTGAATTTCTTCTGAAAAGCCAGACTGTAAAAATGTGTGTGAAACAATAACCTCCCACATTTCAAATCTTGACATACAAATTGCACATAAGGAACATAATGTATGTCAGGCTCATTAGAGGAAGGGTTTGTTAGATATTTTTTTTAATCCTGAAATACATTTGATATCTGTGTATTTCTAGACGGAAGTGTAACAAAAATGACAAGAGTGGTCACCAATGGAACCAAAATATAGTGTAGATGATGTTTTTGTGTTAGGAAAAGTCTACTCGTTTTTTTCTCTGCTCCAGAATGAGTGCACCTCACAAATGCACCTTCCTATTGTCATTGATGCATTGTTTGCAGTGTGCTCATTCAAAACCAGCAGGGTGGTTTTCATAAATGAGACATTGAAAGGTGGTTTATCCTGTGTCTCACATTTATGCCAAAAAGGCATTTTCGTTTTCTCCAAATCCTAAAAGGTGCTGAAAGATTTTAACTTGAATTAAAACCAAAGAGTATGTAATTGGGAGGTTTTTATTATGCAACTAAATGCTACAAATACAGTGAAATGCCACTTGTTTTTTTGCAACTTTCTTAAAGACTTTTCATTATTTCCTTCACTTTTCTTCAGTCTTAATTTCAGTAACTTTGCATCTTTATCTGAGGAGCTCTAATTTATAATATTCAGGCACTAGCTTTGTATTCTTCATTGCACTTTCATATTCTTGTGTTACATGCCCGTATTATGGTTGCAAGTTTATGTGAAAATGACTTGAATAAAATGTTTCAAGCGTTCTACTTGTCGAAGTATTACACTTACTGCACACGCCAGATCCATCTCAGTGAGAAGGCTTCAGTTAAGGTTGTTATGTCTATATGAAAATTAAGAAAATTCTGTCATGCTGATGTGGTCTCAGAGGAAATGTCACAAGAAGGTAGAAACAAGGAAGAAAAAAATACCAAGGCATGAAAAATTACCCCTCATACCACACAAAGGATAAACATGCAAAGGCTTAACAGGAGGAGGCATATGGTTCATCTGGACACACAATTTCCTTACCATATCTGCCTCAGTAAAAACAGGAACTCAAAAAGCACTTCCAGAACTTCTGCTCCAAAAACTGTGCTTTCATGGAGAGAACATTTGGGCAGTGCATGGTAGGAAGTCTTTGTGCTCTAGAAAATTGCCTAGCAGATTAAACATGCAGTTACTCCAAACACAGTTTATGCTGTTAGTTACACTCCCTGAGCACAAGCCAGTGTCCTGCTGCCTCTTCAACACGTATGCTGAAGTGATGACACAGTCTGAGTCGTGAAGCATCTCTTGTCCCTCCACTGAGGGACTACTGCAGAAGAGCATGGTTAAAAAGCTTGGAGACTTGTTCTAGTAAGAAGTTGTCAAACACTTTAAATATCAACTAATGGCACTCTTGGCTTCATGTAAATGGAGACAAAACCAATGTAATATCTTTTAAGATTCATAAAATAAATGTAGAATTATTTCAGATATAACCCACTTCGTGTAATGTTTCTCTATTTAAAAGTATTTCCTATCCTACTACTTATCAGAGCTAAGATCTTGAAACTGAGAATTTCTCCAAGTGATATTCCTAGAGCACAGAACATGGAGTGGATCAGAATCTGTGCAAATACAAAAATGCAGTAAAAATTGCATATGATAACTTCAGAAAGCATATTCAAATCTATTGAAAATAAAGCATTTTCCAGTTCCCAAGTACCTTCTACCCCCATTCTGCTATCTCATTTTTCCATCAGATCACCTGTTCTACATTCACAAACCAACACCACTTTCACTCAGGAAGTATTGCTGTAACTAAATTTTCATTCAAGCCCCTTTTTAGTCCTGATCTAATCATTCCATAAAAACTGATTAATATTTATGCCTGTTTGGAAGTCTACAAAATGGTCCCATCAATAATACGCCTGTTTGCTATTAAAAAAAAAAAATCACATTTTAGCTAGTGCTGATTGTCTTAGAAGACACTGAAACATCTGAGATTGTTTTGTTGCAAAGTCTGAAGTGAAAAAAATTGTGTACCTGAAGCAGCCTAGTGGTATCTGACAGTATGTACCTGGATAAAGACATTTCTTCTACTGAACTGAAGAGCATGGTTCTCAACATTTTAAAATCTAATCATCACAGAAGAAATAACTTTCCATGTCCCTACAAAAATAAATTGCTAGTACTTTGTGAGCGCTCTCTGCATAAACAGTGCTACAGATAGGAGTTAAAATCACATGTGTGCTGAACATTTACGTTGTTACAATGAAGAGAAAACGTTCAAATCTTTATCACCCACCTCCAGGCAAGTTCACTGGGTTTATCAGTTCACAAATAAATTGCCCAATTACCCGTAAAAGACATTATCAAGTCTCCATCATCACTACTCGTTTGTATGATGTATTAAGGCTGTGATCCAGGTGAGTCACTAAGCACCAGCAGAAAGTAGCAGTAACCTATTAAAATATGAAGTAATGCCAGTATCTAATCTCTTTTCTCTCATTCATGTTCAGTGTATGTTATCTTTTTTCTTTTCTTTAGAGTAAGAGCTCGGAAGTATTTCTGAAGAAAAAAAAGGGATGTTTTGACAAGTCAAGCTTCCTTTGGGGAGCACTCTGTGGCCACAAACTACAGCTGTAATAATGCAGTAAGAAACTTGCTCAAATGCGACCATAAACCAATGTTCCTAGATCTTTTAAGCACATGAAAAAAAAGCACTTTAGAACATTGGCTCCTCAGAGTCTTGAGTTTCAAACTGTTTGTAATATTCAAGTTTTTGATCTTTAAACAGGGTACTCATCTGCTAAAAGAAAGGTAAGCTTCCCATGAGAAACTGTTACAGCTGATGACATCTAGCAAAAAAAATTACTCGTCTTACAATGGAAGCAGGGAAGTCACACAACAAACCTTTGTTTGGTGTGGCATTCATCTAGGATTTACTTGCTTATTTTATTTAAAGCTTTAAGGATTAACATTTGTGTCCAGATGAACCACAGGAAGTCTGTAGAAAGCAGGTAAATGCATGGCTTTTTCTGTAATATATAATCCTACAAAACCACAGTAAACACGTCTATGTGCTTTATTTTGAAGGTTTTGGCCTGAAATACTGTTCCATATGGAACAGCGAAAATAGCAGCAACAAACCCACTTTGACATGGAAGGTTGTTTGAGTTTCTCATTCCTCTGGGAGGCAATGCCACTGAAGACAGCATTACACAGACTGCAGTATGTAGGAAGGCCTTCTACACCTGAAGGGATGACATATTCTGCAAGTGTGCATGGATTTAAGAGCAGGCAAATCTGAAGAAAGGAACTCCAAGGAGGATTATTAAACACCATAAGCTACAATACCACAAGATGTAGCGGAGCTGTAAAACTGGAAGCCTGAAGAGATGGATGTTGCACGATGTACCACTGTGTTCTTAAAGCATCCCTTTCTGACTACTTTCAAAGATATTAGACTAGATGGGCCTTTGGGCTGATGCAGGGCTTTCCTCAGGCATCTCAAAATGCCACAGGAATAGTACAGTGCAGTCATTTACCACGTTTATGAATTAATTTGATTATGAAAGGTAACTATATTTAAATAAAAAAGACACTATTAAAGAATAATTACAGGTTCAGAATTTTTTCAATTAGGTAGTAGAAAAAACACCTGAAGAAATATGCAATGAAGTTTTTTTGTCATATCCCAATCAAACCAACTCCCTATGTCAGACTGGCACGTAAAAGTCAAATGTTTCTTAGTGTACAAAGTTTTTTTAGGTTTTCACATTCTTCCAGAAGCTGCAAGACACACATCTTGAAGAATCCAGACATATCTACCAGGACTAAGTATTAAAGACACCCTTTCAGTTCTTCAGATTGGCAGTATAATCAGAGGACAGAGATCACAGTTTAAAAGCACAATATTTTATTCTCTCCAGAAATTTTCATATTATGCTTACAACTGATTGGCTTTTCCAGCTACCCTATACACTGAGGAATTTGTGAAGCCTCTTCAAGTTTAAGAGTCTTTTACTTTGTCCCAGTTGAGATGACAAAATAGAACCTTTCTTTTGAGAACCAAATTCTCATATAAAGTACATTTTTTACATACAAAAAACCCCTTCCAAACCCCCCTCCAAAGAGTCTGTACTTTTCCTACAGGGCACGAATTATGTTCCTAAAACCCCTTCATCCATGTGAGGGTGTATTTCATGAATGGTGGCACTACATAGTGGGACTTACGAGCCAACACCACGTGACATGATTACAACAGACAGCACACTGAATGAATTAAACAATCTTGATTATTCTAAGATGATAAATAACAGCAGCTGCAATTTTGTAGGTTGAAAAGGACGGTATAACAAAAATGTTCAAACAGCAGTTGCAAAATAATTTTTTTGAACCTCCATTCAAATATAGTCTAGTCATCAAATTTAATCTTCTTCCCCTGGAATGCAGTAATTTGGGACATTTGCTCTCTGCGTCTCCTGCTTGCTTCCCATGAAGGATGAAGGGGCTGCTCCACAGGCGCTTTCTTAGTGCTGCATTTAATACCCCCTGAAGCTTTTGCAAATGGCTTCTTCTTGAGCTTCGCTTCATTTTTAAGAAAACCTGTGCAAGTATAAAACAGAACATTAACTACATCATGAACCTTCATAAAAGCAGGCAAACTACCTTGGGACTGCAGATATTTTCAAAAAAGTCATGATGAGCCATGGGGAACACAGTCATCTGAATATTCACAGCAAGATTTCTTCACCTTGCAGCCTGGTAAATTGCCACTAAGTAGACTGCAGATAATTAAGATTTATTAATACTGACTACACTGAAAATTTGTGTAGACAAACATTCAGCACAGTCTGAACTTTTTTCTTCACAATAAACTGAGTGTTACACAATATAACTCTGGACTCTGACTGGAATTATATCTTCAATCCAATGAACTCCAAAATGGTACCACAGAATATAAATAGAATAAAATATTTCATATTCAGGAGCTATTGAAGAAATTACTTATACAACAATCTGGTACCTTTGCCTGTGCACAAATAATGCTAACTGCTTGACAGACAGTAAAGCACTTTCCAGTAAACAATATGTTAAGTATTTCTAATGTGAAAAAATAGATTATAGCAGACAATATCCACAGAGTAAAATGAAAGCTGAATGGTTTGACCGTTTTAACAACAAATGTTAAAATATGTGCCACTTGAAAAGAAACAAAGTACAGCCCATCATGAATAGACTGCAGGGGCAACAAAATTTCAAAATGCTTTTTCTCTCCTGATTTTACCATTATTTTAAGTAATACATACCTGTTCTTTCACTTTTGAGAGGCTGGTCTTTAGTATTTCTAAAAAAACAAAAAGAGAAATAAAGATTTTTCAATAAACTTGTAAGATTACAAACACCTGTGAATAAAGAATCATCATCACCAAAACACTCATGCAATAACTTCTCAAACATAACATGCAAGCTTCTTCAATTGTGTATTCAGAAGTGATTGAATTTGGGTTTAAATCTAGTTAGGAATCCTACATATACATGAGTGCTACTGTAAAAAAAGAAAGTAAAAAAAATATGTATTGTCAAGGAAGCTTAAGAAGACCAGTGAGTAGTTCCTGTGAAAACGTTCAAAGGTTTAATGGGCTGAAATTCTCTGTTTAGTAAGGACACACAAGCATTTCCATCACTGTGAAGGAGGGAGGGAATGGAGAACATTACATGGGGAGGAAGTTTACCTTCTTTTGCTCTGAGATTTCTGATTGCTGGTAGACAAAGAACTGCAGAACACTGACTCTAGCTTGCCTGCTTTTCCAAGTGGCTTTCTCTCTTCCATCATCAAATCTTGTGCTGCTCCAGGAACTGTGCTCTTTTCTGGCTTCACTATGTTTTTCTGAACACTATCCTTTTCTTTTGTTGAAGAAAAATTATTAACTGCTGCTACTTTTTTCTTTTTTTTTACTTTGCCAATGAAGAAATCATCATTGCTGTCACTGTCAGAATCTGATGACTCATTATAAAACCTTTCTTCAGTACTATCATCAAAATATTCCTTTTCATTGGGATGCTCTTGGTCACTATCATCAATTATTTCTTTTATTGCATTTAATTTGTTCATATTCATATTTTCTTTCCTTTTTTGATAGTCAAGTTTCTTTCCTGTTTTGTTCTGAGTAACTGTTTGCATTTCTACTGCCTCAAATGAAGGTTTTTCTGGAGCGCATGGTCTCTCCATCCCCCCAGTTTTCTGCTCAGATTCACTCTCACCACCCTGGTTGGGTTCTTCAACCACCCTGCCAGTTTCTATTTTCATGCCCAGTTTTGTTTTGTGTTCACATCCTTGCTGCTTTTGAGGGCGCTTTGAAGCTTGGCCATCCAAGTTGCTGTTGGAATGTGGTGCTGATTTAGGCTGTTCCTCTGACTTGTCCTTTTTCAAAGGAGTTGCTTCATCTGGGTTCTTTCTTGCATCCTTAAAAGCTTTAACAGCAGCTGTACAAGGGGCAGAAAAATATTTTGTTGCAGCTACACATGAATTTATATAAGTTATTTTTATACAATAAAACAGTTTTGCAAATTATATGTGTTGTATTGAGTGTATTTTGAATGTCCTTATGAACTATTTACAAAACACATGGGACAAGGAGTACTTTAGAATACAGTAGCAACAAAAGTGAAGGAAAAACTTTGAAAATATTATCAATTAAATACACTATGAAATTTGGGTGATCTGTGGCCTTCTCTTTCAAAAAGTAATCTGCAGCTGATAATCCTGTTCACTTAGGGCACTACTTTGTGTGTAAAATTGCAAACTAATATTAAATTGTTCATATATAATTAAATGGCTATTTGATATGCTCTGTTATTAATGAAGTAACTTTGTGAATTACAACAAGGACTTGATCCTTTGTAACATCAATTTTAGGTAGAAAATTCCAGTTTCAAGAGAATAAGAGAAAGCCTAAATAACCAGAAAGATACCCTAAGGATTCTGGGGACAGTTTTCAGGGAAGATTAACAAAGTAATTTGTAAAACCTTTTAGGTGCCTGTGAAAACCCAGTTCTAACGACCCGTTTATGTTCCTATTTAATTTAGAAATACTCTGTTACATCTAGTTGATTTTCAGAATTCCCATTATAAGCTCTGTTTGTTCAACACCCTGTATTAAATAAATGTCATACTGTATACTGTCACATATAAACAAGCCCATTTCAAGCCATATAAATGGTTTCAAGTTTGTGGCTTGATTCACTGAAGCTAGTTAGGCAAATTACAGAAGCTTTTAGGTTTTTTACTTCTGTTCACATCAGAAATGTACATGAACAAGGTAACACACTGGTAAGCTACAAATGTAGTAATTCAATGAAATGTTCCATACCTTTAATTTCAACAAATCTGGGCTTCAGAGTGGGGTGTGTTGCAAGTCTTGCCATGGCTCGCTCAGCTGCAGTACAATTTGGCTGCACAAGAAGAATTGAGAGGCGTGAAGTCAACAGAACAGTCAACTTACACAGGTCTGAGTCAGTTATGCTACAATGCACACTAATGGGAATCTCACCATGAACTGAACAAGAGGAAGGCTTATGACACTAACAAGTGCTTTATTTTTCATGTATTACCATCATTCTAAATGCAGAAAAATCCAGCTGCCTGAACACTGACAGAAATGTAGCAGATGTACAACGTGACATCTCTCAACAGGGATAACAAGATTTATGTTTTCTTTAAACCAGACACATCGTTCTCTGATTTTACATTTACTATTTCATACAAGAGCAAAGAAAATTCATGAACTCACTGAACAATGAACATCATACTGGTAGAAGGCATTCAGCTTGAAGGAATGCAACAGCTTTCAAGAATTACAATATTGATCCCATAAAAGTTGGCAAAATGACATAGCAGATATTGAAGGAATATATGTAAAATGTGGTTGAAAGGCAAAGTCTAACCTGACCGTAAAGACACATAACCTTAAATTTGATATGGCAGGATACTGGAACTCTGCAAACTGATTCAAAAAGGAAATATGATCTTCTTGCTTCAATTTGACAAAAAAAAAAGACAAAGAGAGAAAACAAGAAATTGCTTCTGTTCTGACTTCCTCTTTATATACTGGAAATCACAGGTATGACACATTGTAAAAGCTCTCATTTTCAGGTTCTTGTCATCACTCTGCTTGAGAAACAAAATGAAAGGTATCTAAGACTTTTCTAAAGACACCTCTGTCTTCTGTTTTGGTTTTTTTTCTGTGTGATTGTCGGTTTGTTTCCTTCTTTCTTGAAAGGAAGAAAAGTAGGTCTAACAGATTTGTAAAACACACCTTGAGCAGGAAGATTTCTTAAAGCCTGCAATGGAATTCTCTGAGAGAGAGTGGAAAAGATGTACAAGACACACCTTTCTCTCTTCCTCCCAGTGGTACTGCAATGGACACATGCTCAAATTGTTCCTGTGATTTCAGCTTTGTGCTACATAAGAATCACAGCAGAGACCACCAGAACCAACAGATGATGCTATTCATAAAGAACCAGACAAGGGTCCTGTGACCCAGCCTGAGCTGGTTTTGGTGCCATCAACTCAACAGAGCATGCTGCCTCTCCTGTCCTGAACAATCACAGTGTTACCTGGCAGATAACAAGGAGTCAGAGTGGTACTGGCTCTAACCTGGGATGAAGTTAACATCAAGCAGACAAGATGGTGTTGTGTTTTGGATTTGTGAGGGAAACATTTTAGAGTTTCAATGTTTTAGTTACTGCTGAGCAGTGTTTGCACAGCATCAAGACCTTCTCTGTTTCTTACTCTGCCCCTACCACAGGCAAGGAACACCCCTGGTACAGGTGATCCACATGGACCAAAAGGACATCAAATGCTTTTCAAGTCATGCTTAGCAATAAAAGCTTGAGGCAAGGAAAAGGTAAGGGCAGATGTTTGTGGATATGACATTTATCTTCCCAGGTAAGCATTATGTGAAGTGAAGCTCTTCTCTCTGGGACGTGGCTGAACATCTGCCTGACGATGGGAAGTGGTGGACAAATTCCTTCTCCCTTCCTTGCACATGCAGCTTTGACTCCCTCCTTGACCTGTCTTTATCTCAAGGCAGAGGTTTTTCTGACTTCTCCTCCTGGGCTGCTCTCCCTGTCCTGCAGGGCTGGGGTGAGTGAGCAGCTGCTGGCTGGGGTCAAGCCACCACGACACACATGCTACCCAATACCTCAGCAATTCACATTTAAAGTGGCTGGCGTGGTCCACGTAGGACTGCTCAGTGTGAGTGTTACTGGATGTTACTGCCTGTCCATTTTCTTCCAGCAGAACCATGTGACTGTACACAGTTATGCTTAAAGACAGATGGGACACTTCCCACCCACTGCTACTGCAGGAGAATCACTCAGTGCTTTGGTCTGAAGGAAACAGAGCAAAAGAAGGCACTATGAACACACCAGAGTCAGTACTTCTAAATGCAGAAATATTTAATTGGTTTGCCAGCCATAAATCTTCTTCCCCAACCAGTGCAAAGCAAATCCCACCTTGTAATTCTTTTGCCATAGTTTTAGAGGTTATAAAATATACTCTATGGTCAGCCATATTTCATGTTTGAAGTGTAGAACATCTGGGAATTCTAGTACTTTCCCCTCAAGTCTCTGCTACTACAACATTATTTCTTCAGGTCAAGAAAAACTGGAAAAATGTTTTCTCTGAAGACTGTCTACAGAGCTATGAACACTGGCCAAGGGGGACAGGTCAAAAGATGGGTCCATTTCCAAGGGATACAGACTGGCTTATTTCCAGGCTAGCTTAGCTCTGAGAATTGGAAATCTGAATTTTGATCCCCATGTGACAGTGCTGCATGCTGCCACCAGATTCTTGGGACAGAAAGCTCACATTTCTGAAGATCATATGCTATTTTCTTTGGAGATTTTCCTATAGCTGGAAAATCTATTTCTGAACTTAATTAATACACTTTTTCCCTCAGCTACTTCCTGTGGGTTTTGAAAGAATATACCATGAAGTTCAGAAAGCAGCAGCAGCAGCTTCTGTGCAACATCTGGTGTCCCTTAATTCAAGTATTTATAGAAAGGCTTTAAGCATATATAGGCCAATCCATATGGAATAACCACATTTTTTTCCTTAGAGCAAAATACTTCATAAACACAACTCACACAGATAGCCAGCAGCTAACAAACATATAATATGACATTCAAATTCTCTAAAAATTCTCATTTTTCTGTGTATGGGTTTTTTGGTTTTGCTTTGGTTTTGGTATTTTTTGGCACAGCCCATGCTCAATTTATTTTCCTCAAGTATTTTCCAGTATATAAAACATTACAGAAATACAGACAATACAGAAAAAAAACCTTAACAAAGAAATATCAACTGCCTTTTCAAGCAAGAACACTTCTCCCTGCCACTCCCCTTCCTATCCCTTGGATCTTTAATTAGATTCTAGAATTGTACACTTTTATTCTGACATACTTGTGCTACTTCTTATATTATTTTGCACTACTTATTTTTTTATTCAAGAATGTGCTAGTACTTTCCACGGGAACATTCTTCCTTCTTCAGTGTGCAGCTGAGGGACTGCAAAGTGAACACAGCACCAGAGCAGTGTATAGTCACACTCTGCAGTGAGAAATTTTAAGTTACTGTGCTGGTTGAAGCTAGGGTAGAGCTAATTTCCTTCACAATGGCTGATGTGGGTTTGTGTTTTGGATTTGTGCTGAACACAGGGTTGATAACACAGAGGTGTTTTTGTTATTGCTGAGCAGGGCTCACACAGACCCAAGGCCTTTTCTGCTGTTTGTACTTCCACGCTGGAGAAGAAGTTGGTGGTGCCTGGGAGGTTGGGAAGAGGCACAGCTGGGACAGGTGACCCCACCTGACCAAAGGGATATTCCAGACCATGTGACAGCATGGTCACTACAGAAAGTGAGGGGAAGAAGGAGGAAGGAGGGGACATTTGGAGTTATGGAGTTTGTCTTCCCAAGTCTCTGTCGCGTAGGGCCCTGCTCTCCTGGAGAT
>VZRX01007539.1:0-56147 GCA_013398075.1 Notiomystis cincta
GGGCGGGCGGGCGGTGCCGAGCGGGCGGCTCGTGTGGCGCCGGCCGCGTCCGGCGCTCCTGAGGCAGCGCGGCGTGAGGGCACCGCGCGAAGTTTGTGCCGCTTAGGACAGCGGCGTTCTCGAGAACGCTGGAGAAGGACTTCTGACAAGGGCATGTGGCGACAGGACAAGGGGGAATGACTTTAAACTAGCAAAGGACAAGTTTAGAGATAAGGAAAAAATTCATCCCCACGAGGGTGATGAGGCACTGGCGCAGGTTGCCCAGGGAACCTGTGGATGTCCCATCCCTGCCAGTGTCCAAGGCAGGGTTGTTTGGGACTCCGGGCAACGTGATCTAGTAAAAGGTGCCCCTGCCCACGGCAGGGGTGTTGGAACTACATGATCTTTCGGGTCTCTTTCAACCCAGACCATCCTGTGATTCTTTCGAGAAATACACAGGCTTATTTCTGCTGTTAAGCACATGTCTCACATATAGAACTTGGAAAATAAATACTGCCGTGCAGTCTGTTGCCAATATACTACTTAGATGCTGCTGTTATATACAGACTTACTTTGTTGTTGTTTTAAAACAGAAATAAAATATCTAGATGATGCTTACTAACCTGAACAGTATATATTTTGCAGATGTGTACAGACTTCTAGTAAGTAACGATTACTATTTATAGCACTGAACACATAGATGGTATTTTTGGAAAATAGGTTAGTTTCATAGAATAAAGTGTATGCAGAGTTTTATGAAATGCAGAATTATACAAAATACAGATTTGTACAAGTAACTGCCTGGGTAATAGGGATACATTCATGCAGTTATGCAGTATAGATCGTACTTAAATTAATGAATAAATCAGGTAGTGATCAAGTACAGCTTTGAGACCTGGAAGTTCTTGTGCTCTGTAGCCATTGTAGATGTGAATTTCCCATGGTCTTAAAATAATTTTTTTTCCAGTCTTTTAAGTAATTTAAATCTAAGGCATGATGTAGTTATTAGCATATGTATGTGAAAGGAGTATCTCTTGGAGGAAAGCTATAAGGTTGTGTGCATTGCAAAACAAGGACGAGGAGCACGTCTCAGGAAATGCTGGCAATTCAGCCCTGGAAGACTGAAGAGCTGACAGAATGGAGTCCTGAAATAGGAAAACTTTATAGGAATAGCTTTTATGCTATAGTAGCAAGGGGAAGACGTTTAGTATTGGAAGAGTAAGAGGTTTTTCACAGTGTGACAGGTGACTTAGGAAAAGGTCAGAATGGAAATATGTTATGAGAAGAAATTTGTTTAGATGCAGATAGCTGTAGAAGATTAATGCTCTTGGTTGAGTTACAATTTCCACACATTTTTCTGAGCAGAATAGCTCAGACATCAGGAGGAAAACTGGGTACAGTGATGTTGATATTTAAGCGTCAGTCAAAGCAGTAGAGGGAAGCTGTGTGTGACTTTAAGGTATTCCCTTATGTAGGTTCTGCCATCCTCAGGAAGGTGTGAAGGGTGTCACAGGGTTCAGTATTGAACACTTGCTTTCTGTGCTCCCTCTTTAGTGTCTTGGGCTGACTTGAAAAACTTGCCATTCCTTATCATTTTGTGTGGTGGCATTTTAAAAGAAACTGCTAGTTACAGGATCTTCCTTTTTAATCTTTGATTTAATGAAAGATGTAAGTGGGACAGCACTGGTCCTGTTGTTTGAATTAAAGTTTTTGGTGGCTTTGTTCCTTAGTATTCTTCCTTTTCCTTCTGCTGCTGCTCTCCAACCAGAATTTTAACTGACATTCTGCTGGGATCAAATACTGTATTACTGAGAATTTAAAGTAATACCCAGTTTTATTAATGGGTGAAAACCAAAATACCCCTTGAGAGTGCACTACTGTTTCTTATTGCTCAGATTACAGGAAGTTTTCTATAGTTCTGTCTGTTTATGTAAAACCTCAGCAGAATTTACATGAGTTGCAGACAGGCAGCTAAACTGGTGAAACTGTCATCATGAGTTATTATTTATAGGCTTGAGGGTTTTCCTGTTAGTTGGTTATATATTGTAGTTGCTTGTAATTGATTTTCCTAATTATTGCCTCTCCAAAGTAGCCTTTCTTTTCCCCAGCTCGTAGTCAGGAGCCATGCTGACAGTGGTTGGGGTGGCAGCTCATCTGTACATCACTGACAGTAGCTTGTGAAGGCAGAGGATGGACACCCACCTTCCCTCTGCTCCTAAACCAAGATGAACACTAGACTGGGTCAAGTAGTTGTAATTGGGGAACCAGAGGCAGACCAAAAGATGAAAATAGGCAAGAGTAGAGTGAGAGTACCATAGTGCATTTTAGGTGAAAAGAAGCTACGTGTAATGGGAAAAAAGGGCATAGGAATGAGATGAGGAGGGAAGAGAGAATTGCAACAGGGAATAAGAAGTTAAACAGTTACTCTTTGGGTTCTGTTCCCTGTATCAGCCATCATTTTTCCTTCTCAGAACCCTGTCCTGACAAGGTTGGGAGTTCTGGTCATCCTGTGGATAGATCTGGTCTCAGACAACTTAAGTTCAGTGCTGGTATGGCAGTTGGAGTTTTGGAAATTCTGAAACAGTAGCACCCACTGTGACTGTTCATATTCCATTTTGAAAATACCAGGTTTTGGAACTAAGCTTGTGATAAAACTGCTACCTCTCTTTTATCCACTACTTTCAAAGGATACATAAAACTTTTGAGGTGGCAGATTGCAGAAGCTGTATTTTAAATATTAAAATTATGAAATTACTTTTCTTTTGAAGTGTTTTTGCAGTCAGCCTGACTAAGTGTAACTTGCAGTTTAGCCTATAGGAGGGGGTGCCAAGGAGTTCTGCTACAAAAGTGTTACAGAAATGTTATTCTAAGAAGAAAAAGGAAAGCACTATGATACCAACTTGGAAAAGTAGCTGTTGTGAAAAACAGCTGTTGTGCAAAACAGTGTGGTAACCACTTAGACTTGTGTGATGGAAATGAAGCAGAAGTAGAGATTGAAAGAAACATTTTTAAACGTATGTACAAGCATGAGTTGTGTCCTCTGATGCAGAGTACTGTAGCACACTGTTTTTCAGCTTATTTAAATCTGGAGATTGCTCACTTTTTGCTCAGGCCTGTGGCTCAATACGTGGTTAAGCTTAGCAATGCAAAGGTGGCTTTTCTAAGTGCCTTTTGTGATCTTTGTTAGATGTAATTCACACAACACTTTCTGATAACTTCTGGCATTGCATTAAATGTAATTTGGGGGGAGGGGGTTGGGACGTGGCAATCATCAGATGCTGAAAGCTTAATGAGGGTGCCATGTGATTCTGCTCTGTGCTTCTTAGGTAGGATGTGATGTCTTGTAGCTGAAGAACTCTGTGAACCTTAACACGTTGCACAGAAATGACATACCTGAAATGTCCAGGGAAGATTTTGAAACATAAAATAAGCCAAGGGGAAACTTCATATAATTTGAATATAAATAATATTAATATTGTCTTGAGAAGTGCGTGCATATGGAATATCTTGTCCCTATGTAGGAGATCAATGCCAGTAGCATATTTGAAAATGTCTTTGAAAGTTTTTTGTGTCATAATCCTCCCAACGAATGGAAGGAGCTCTGTTCTCTACACATCTAGTTGTACTAAAATTTCGGTAACTTTTGGAACTGTACCTATTTAGGTATCACAGCAATTATGTAAGTAAATGTTATATAACCATGGTCTTGCTCAGATGTGTCCGAAGTGATGTGCAGATAAGCGGTAGAGTAGGAAGTTCTGGTTAGAAATGTTTGGTTGAGGTTTCCACAAGCCTGCCCTTTGCAGCGGAGCCGAGCGCGGTGCGGAGCCGCTGCTCCCGCCGTGTGTCGGGGCNGGAGGGGCCCGCCGCGGGCTGGCGCTGGCCCTTCGCAGTGACGCGCGGTCCCCGTGGCCGAGCCGCCCGGCCGCGCCTCGCACATTGCTCGGCCGGGCTGCCGGGGCTCCCGGTGGCGCCTTGGCAGCCTCCCTGCCTCCGCCGCCGCTGGGATGAGGGGAGCCCGCAGATCGGGGGCTGGAGCTGTGCCCAGTGTCAGCAAGGAGCCCGCTCCGAGGGGCACAAGGAAAGCTGGCCGAGGCCGTGCAGGGGCAGCACACGCTGTGGGGCTGTGTGTGACGGGTTCATGGAGCTGCTCCTGCAAGGATGGGGGCACTTATTTGCAAAGAATACTAATTGGTTTTTGTCAAAGCTGCTCGAAGCTACACTTACCTCTCTGGAACACTGTGTTCAGAGGAGTTGCATGTTTCAGATAAACATTTTTTGAGATTATAAGTCTTATATAAGACTTATTATATAAGCCATTAGAAATTTTCTTGGACCCTTTCTATAGTCATAGTATTTTCAGAAGTGTTATCTTCTGTGCATGACTATATCGCTTAATTTTTTTTAAGCCCTTCTGTAGTGTGGAAGAATATGGTGGAAAATTAGTATTATGTAGTTTTGGGGTTTGTAGTCTAATTCATAGAAACTGTGTAAGTTTTATTAGACAATCCCTCCCATATGAAAATTTGTTTACCGCTCTTGTCTTTTAATTAAAATATGACTGTAGGTCATGCTGTAGCTGTGTGAGAAGGACTAAGTTTCCCACTCCTGAGTGTAGGAAGTAAAATGTAGCTAGAGTTAGAAAGAGCCATCAGGGCAAAAGACCAGGAAACTGCAGTAGAGGGGTACAGGAAATGGGTGGGAGTTGAGGAAATGCATTTTTGCTAAAATGTGGAGTTTATGTAAAATCTAGCAACTAAACACTGAAACCTGTTGAGAAAGTGTGTCCCTCAGAATAATAGATTGTTATGGACAACAGCATCTTCTACTACTGTTACTTACATTGTTTCCTTCTGTTTATTTATCTGGATGATGACTGTGGTTCTGTATGATTTTTCGCTCTCCCTTAAGTTTTAAGGTATTTTTCTCTCCCATTTCCTCTTCACTGTACACTTCCTGTCACTTAAGTGCTTGCAATGAAGCTCTGAACAGCTGGGAAATGTCATGTTCTTTCTATATCCTAAAGCCAGCTCTGTTCAGAAGTACTTAGAACTGTGTTGGAACCCCATTTGCCCACTTTAAAGGTGTGATCAAGGTCCCACTACACATGCCAGACCTAAAATTATGCCATGAAGTAGCCAATTAACTTTGTTTAGCATTTAGTCAAGCAGTTAATTTTGAGATGTAGCTTGTTAAAATATCCAGCTTTGTGAGATCCTGGAGATAGGAGTAAAACCACTCTGCTAATGGCTAGCATTACAGTTGTGAGGGGAAGTTCCATTTGTTAACCAGTGATACAAATAATATGTAGTGCTATTTGTACATCGAGCTCAAATATAGGTAAGCCATGTAATTGTGCTTTAGAGTAGGTGTTTGTCATGTAAGCATGCTTCTGGAGGTTCCAAATAAGGTGCAGAGCAGAAACCCCCAAGCAGTGCTGGCTGAGCTGATGCGAATGGTTTAAATAAATAATAAAAAAGAGCTAATTCAGTCCCAAAAGAATCATCACAGTAGCCCAGTTAACAGTTGAGGGAGCAGTGCTAATTTTCCTTCGTATTATACTGGCACATCTGTGCTGTTTGTAGCGCCAGCAGCACTTGAGGCAGGGCTGGTGGAGGTGATGCTGTTCTGTGCCTTAGGAGCTGTGATGAGCCAGAGCTGGCTCAGGGATGTGCACAGCAAGTGTTTGCTGGGACCAGAATGCTGCCAGTCCCAACTGGGAGTTTTAGAAGCAGCTTTTTGAACCTGTAGTCCTATTGTTTATGTGGCTCAATAGACCATGTTTATGTGAATATTCAGTATGAATATAATGAACAGGATCAAAGAGTACAAAAGCATTTAGCCTACCGAGCATTCGTTTTGGGAAGAGTTAAGTTCTGTAAATTACAATCAGTTGTCATTAATTTAATATTTTGAAAAAACCATGTGCCTAGGCATGCATGCCTGATTTTTCTTCTTTAATTCCTTTCCCAGATCCCAGTACTGTCAGCTTCTTTATATGCCCATCATCTCTCGATTGATCAATGTGTGGCTTATGTCAATTCTAACCCAAGTATGGACATATTTCTTAGAGTATAAATAACAAAGCCGTATTAACTTGGATCTCTTTCTTCTTCCAAATTTAATGAAACTTCTTGTGAATTCATATATCTAACACATTTACCTTTTGTCAAATATAATTAAAATTGATAAGACAGACGTAGCCCAATCACACCTCATTTTCCTTGCAAAGTTATTAAAATAGCTCAGTTTTCTTACTGAAAACCCTCTCCATCACAATGTGAACAGAGTAGTGTGTTGCTATACTGTATATTTGAGTTTGGGATGCTGCATTGAAGGCTTTATATATATTGTTCTTCCATCTCCTGGTTTTCTACTTCTTTCTTCTTCTCCACAACCAGAAAAGGAGGTGGAACCTATTGAATCTCAAACATGAATTAGCTGTCTCACATCATGTGTGTCAAGGAGAGCAGTGATCAATATTGAGGAACTTGATTAAAAAATTACCAATATAATAAATAACTTTTCTAGGCTTTCAATGGCAAGATGTTGGAGAGTGATAGGATGTGAAAATTAAAACCTGAGGAGAGCTTAAAAATCAATCCCCCAGACAAACCAACCCCAAATCCTAGAAAAACAAAATTCACATTTATGCAGAGAAAAATTGAGTGCACTATCTTAGAAGTCTGTATCCTCCTGTGATATTTCTTCAGATTGCCAGAAGCATGTCCTTATATGTGTTTGTGCTTTGGCTGTTGCATTTCTGCCTGCAGTAAAAGGAAGTGTTCAACTGAAACGTTTGTCCAGGATGCTGGAAGAGATGGGGATGCAGGAAGCTTTTAGCTCTGGCTGGTGCTGAGGTGGTTGGCTTTAGCAGGTGATGATGATGGGAATAGATAAGGGAAGAGGGGAATGGAATCTTCACCACAGAGTTCTGTGTGTCTGGTCTGCTCTGTGTAAACAAAACCCTTGTAATGTGAATGTGGGATGAGAGGCTGGGAGGTCATTTCCTTGTACCTGCACAAGTCTTTGCTTCCCTGTCCCCACAGCTACCCAGGTTAGATCCTTTACAGACTTTGTCTGTATGCAGGAACTTTTTGAGCTAGTGGTTAGGAATTTTAATGAAGGTAGGGAGTCCAAGACTTGAGGAAGATGAAATTTTCTTAACAGTTCCCAGTTTGTTACTTCTGAGTGCTTGTAACTGAGCCGCTGCAGTGAGTGGTGTGAGCTCCTGTGAAATGGAGAGGGATGCTGGAGAAATTCTGTGGTGGGAGAAGGGAGCGCTATGCAGAGATGTGCAGGTGGGAGAAAGTGCTATGTGTGTGTGGTTTCTCTAAAAATCAAAATGTCTTTTTAATCTCTTCTTGTGGCTGCTATTTAGTAGAGGTCTAGTATGCTAATGGCCTTTTAACTGGTGAGGGAAATGTAATCAGAAGTCTTCTGTCTAGAAATACTGTGCTTTTTAAATTGTAGTGTTTTCGTGTTTCAAAGAGAATATACTTTTTCTTTGACAGATTAAACTGCCACCAATGATGGAAATCATAACAGCTGAACAGCTGATGGAATACTTAGGTTAGTATTGCAATAAATCACTTTCACTTGTGTGTTATACTTTGTAGTGTGTAAAAAACGTAGAACTGTTTTATTTATTTATTATTCAGCTTTTTATTTCATCTAAGAAAACTACTTACAGTATTCAGTTACTCATGCTTTTCCATAACTGCTTTTAGAAGTTTTCTGTATTGTTTTCCAAAGTGATTGGTTTAGTAGGTGCAGTTGGTATGGCTTAGTGCACCAACACATTGACAGATTTAAAATTATTCATGTCTCTTATGTGTTGTTTTATTATAGATGACAGAATGTAGTAAATCAACTCTGTCTTTAATTGTCTGTAGTAGCTCTAATCCTTGGAAGTATGACCCAATTAAAATAACAAGAAGAATTAATGTTGTCCTCTCAATGATTGGGGTCTCATTTGCAGGCACTACTCTGGTATCATATTCAGTGTTCAGCAAAACTGCAGCTCTTCGTATCTGACAGGGCTGAAACTTTAATACCCCTGATGATCCAGGTGTTAAAAGTGCAGTTGTGATAGTACTTAAGCTGTATGTACCACTTTTCTTTCCCTTGTAGCTTGACGAATATAAGATGTTTGAACTTATTAGACTAAGTTACATTTTTTTTCTTGAGCAGGAGAAAAGAACCCTTACTATATTGTCTTTCATTTTGCTTCTAAAAGAACGTAGCTTGTTCTTTTCAGAAGCAAATTGCTGACTCTTCTGGTTGAAGAAAATAGTTACCTATATAATTTCCCAAACAAAGTAAGAAATCTTGCTCCCTGTGTCTAAACATTTCTTTTAATTGCATTGATGACATAATACTCTCTGAAGTCACTACATAATTCCAATTGTCTAGACGTGTATTCTTTCTTGAAGGCAGATATTAGCTTCTGGAATTATTTTACTGAATTGAATAATAAAATTGTGTTCAAATTATTTAGGTTCCTATTCACTCAACAGGATTAGCAGTTATGGTTCTTCTACAGATTAAAAAAAAGCCAAACCCAACAAAAAGCCTTCAACAACTTTCAAGTTAAAAGAGTATGAATTAGGAAACTTATGATGATATTTTTCTGAGTTTAGTAATGGAGCAAGGGAATAAGTACAAAAACATTGAAATAAAATCTGGAAAGTGGATACTAGTCTCTAAAGATGTTATATATCTTGAACCTCAGTGTGTTGATTAAATACTAACTAATTTATTACCTTCGTGTTGTAGACAAAAGTGGAGTATAAGTATTGTGGTTTAAGCCCCTTGCTCACTCCCCTACCAGTGACAATCAAGTAGAGAATGGGAAGGGTAAAAGCCAGAAAACCTGTGGGTTCAGTTAAAGACAGTTTAATAGGGAAAGCAGAGCAAAACAGGGAATGAATTCACTGCTTCCTACAGGCAGGCAAATGTTCAGCCATCCCCAGGAGAGCAGGGCCCTGCCACACACAGTGACTTGGGAGACAAATCACCATCACTCCAAGTGTCCTCCCCTTCCTCCGCCTTCCCCCCAGTCTATGTACTGGGCATGGTGTCCCAGGGTCTGGAACATCCCTGTGGGCACTGGGGTCCCCTGTCCTGGCTGTGTCTCCTCATTCCTCCCCAGCGTGGCCCTGTGAGGAGCAGGAGAGGCCTTGGCTCCGTGTGAGCCCTGCTGAGCAATAACAAAACAGCTCTGTGTTGTCAGCCTGGGTCTAGCACAAATCCAAAGCACAGCCCCAGACCAGCCACTGGGGAGAAAGTTAACCATATCCCAGTCAAAACCAGAACAACAAGTTTTATAGAATTACTGGTATAATAAAACATGGCAAAACATTCACAGTATCAGTCAGGATAAGTAGCTGCCTTTTAAAATTGTGTGCAGAATTGTGAACAGTTTGACCTTTTTATATTTTTAAGCTGAGGCACAGAGGGAGTTCAGTTTTTGAATAATGAAGAGATTGGCATGATGTCCCAAGAGATTATGAAATGTTGCTTTAGTAACAGTGTTGGCCATTTGAATTTTATTTCTGGCTATGTTTTTTATATTAATATTTTACTTCATAACTACAATTCCTGTTGTCAAACAATGCGATCTCATTGATTTGGTAGAAAACTTCAGCTGTGGTATTTATTATCAGCCTCAGTCAGAAATAGTCATAGAAATGTTGAAGCTTTGTGGAATAAATTTAATTTTATTTTTGCTTTCTTTTAGGAGACTACATTCTTGACGCAAAACCTAAAGAGATATCTGAAATTCAGCGACTTAATTACGAGCAGGTAAGGAGCTGCTCCTAAAATACAGTTGCTTATGTCTGAGGAAACTAAAACTGCATTTCTCACCTAGGGTTTGCTGCCTTGTTAAAAACCAGAAGCATACAGACCATTGTTTGTAGGTTTTTTTCTGGTTGTGATGTAGAGTATTATTTTTATGTATGTGCTATTAGTGAAGAAAAACTCAGTATCTATTAACATGAGACTTTTCTGTGTTTTTTTCCTGTTATAAGCGTAATGAAGTAAAATGGGTTTTACTGAGGAACTGTAACACAAAGGTACTAATAAAAGTATGTAACAGGGTGGTTGCTTTTGAAGTCTTCTGTTGCATGTCCTTCAGTGTGCTCTGTTCTGTGGTGCCTGCCAGAGTTTCTCTGAGGATGTAAACTGAGTAAGAGAGAAATCTCTGTTCTTAATCGTGATGGACAAAAAGAGGCTGATGCCATGTTATGAAAGACAATATTATTTGCACTGGCCACTGTTTATATGTCATCACAGAAGTCTTTCTATACTAAAGATAATGCTATTAGTTTTAAAAATATTGATTTAGTATGTATTTTCCAAGCTCTGTCTGTCATCATAGCTGGTTTGTTGGTTACTTGTGGAAAAGAGATTTTGAATTTTTTAATAGGTGTAAGGTTTCAAGGTAGTTCTGTTTGTTTTTAGGTCATTTTTTCTTGCTCTCATTCAGTGCTGAAAACCAAATCGAGTAACTTGAGACTCATTTACAGGAATTACTTTTGTAATAACAAAATTGCCTATTTTTTTCCACACAATTCTGTGTTGTAGAAAGTTATAGCTACAATCATCTTACAGGAGGGTGATGAAAACTATTATGCCTGGTGAAAGTACAACCTCTTTAGTTTTCTTATGCTCAGATATATGGGTTTACTACATAAATGTCACATACTTAAAGTTTTTAGCTGTGTCATTTCAAAAAAGCCTTCTGTTCTACAGATCTTCTAAGTTGTTTTGAAGGTGTGGAAATAGCTAAAGTAGAAGTGATAATGCTGAAACTGTAGTGAGAAACTTCTGTGGTTTTCTGGTCCATTTGATGTAATCCTGCTTTGCAAAGTAAACATTACGAAATAAATGCAGCCATTGTCTGTAGATGTATGATCTGAATTTGTGGATGGCTAATGCTGACTTACTGTGGACTTCTTACTCATTAAGCAGAGGAAGATTATGGCAAGATTTCTTTCAAAACATCTTGGACAGGTTTTTGTGTTTGATATCTGGTCCCTACTAATGATGTGCACTTGTTGAGGTGGTTTGGTTTGCTTTTAAAATGATAAAAACCTAAAAGTCAAAGCCAGTCGTGAGAACTACTACAAAATCTTGCTAAATTCTAAACCCTGTGACATAGTAAAGTTGTCAGTAAGATGAAGCAACATGTAGTGAGGTAGTGGGAGCTGTTCCATTCCTGCTCATGGAAACTTGACAGAACAGTGCAGTTAAAGGGCTACAAGCATTAGAACTCTCATTTATAGCAGCCATGCTCAAGTGCAGTTTCTGATCAGAAGACAACAGAAGCAACTGTCCTTAACCATCAGTGCTTTTAGTCTGTGAATCTTTGCTGTCTCCATCTCCTGTCCAGTCTGTATTTCTGGTCTTTGTCATGCTACTTCTCCATTGTTGAAAGCCTGAATTTCTCTTAAGCAACAGAATGTTGCAAACCCAAAAACCCTCAAATGAACAACAAACAAAAAAGCACCTCAGTTTCCCCGAATCTTTTGCACAGACTTTCTGATTGTACTGTTTGTGGGCTTTTCTCACTTAGTGGAAAATTCTTTTTCCTGCATGTCAGGAATTTATTTTATCTGTTGGTTTAAGATAACCGTCTCACAAAAAAAAAAAAAACATTTTCTTTGGCTCATCTTTCCTTTCTGTGATTGGAACTTCATAACTTGATAATTCTCCTTAGGATTCCATTGGGATCACTACTATAATAAGTGCTACTTTCATGACTTGTTTCTACAGTAGAATCTACAGGGCATTTAAAGGTATGCCCAAAATAAGATAGCAAATTTTTTTTATTAAAGAAAAAAGTGGTGAACAATTAACACTGATTCTTAGTACTGAACCCTGAAATTAGAGTTGGCAAGTGGGTCTGTCTAGATCTGTTTTTTCATTCATTATGTAGTGACAAGTACTTCAGCCTGACTTATAAGGGAAGGCTTAAAAGGGCAAGAAAAGTCCCTTGAAGATTCCCTTATAATTCAGTTTTCTTGCAAACATCTGGCTTGTGGCTTTGGGAAATAGACCTAAAAGCAATCAGAGCTGCCTGAAAGTAGTTTATGGGTGTAAAAGAAGAAACAATCAGATAGAGGTGATTGGAGGGAGATTGTTATATTTCATCTATCTTCTGGCACAATGTGTAGCATGAATATGCATTGAAACATTTGTTTAGGTAATTTACCCTTTAAAATTTTTTTTATTTTGGAGTGTTGAGTTGATGAGTACTAAATGATGAAGGGTTAGAAGAGTAACCACTAAGTGTACAAAGCTCTATTGGGTCATCTGTTCTTTTTTTTTCTTTCTGTTGCCAGAATATGAGTGATGCAATGGCAATTCTGCATAAGTTGCAGACGGGTCTGGATGTCAATGTGAAGTTCACGGGTGTCCGAGTGTTTGAATACACACCTGAATGCATAGTGTTTGATCTTCTTGATATCCCCTTGTATCATGGATGGTTAGTGGACCCTCAGGTAACTTATTCTGTTTCAGTTATTTAAAAAAAAGTTATTCTGAATGTTGTTGGTGGGAGGGGAGGTATTTCAGAATTTTAACAAGTCAATAATGATTATGGTAATGAATTTTTTTAATCTAGTCAGAAGAACTGAGGAGTGAATACAGACTGTGTGTTTATTAGTGCAGGAACTTTGCAGAGCCTGTGTCTATAGTCAAACTACTTTAAAAGCCTCCTGTGACTCTGTAAAGGAGAATTGCTTTTCTGAGGGAAGTAGCAAGTTGCCCCAGATATGGTGTCCCAGTCACCATTTTTGAAAGCTTGTTAGAGAACACTTTGAAGCAATACAAAGTTACTTTCCTCCTTTTTTTTTAATTCTGATTTATTAGTCACTGCTATTGAGAAATGAGGATGGTGGAACTGGTTGGAGAGAATTGCATCTTTAGCAAACATGTAATTTATTTTTAATTACATTATTTAATAAACAGTAAAGTGGTATAGTTTACTTACAGGGAAACTGGTGAGTTTGGCTGGAATACGAATGCCTAAGAGTTTTTTATTTTAAACCTTGTTGGTAAGAGTTGCTGTTCTCTTACCCTGGCCCAGCTCATGCCCTGTTCTCCATCTGCCTTAGCTTTTGATGCTAAGGGTTAACTGAACGATTTAAAATAGGATTTGAGATAGCAAAATGTGTAAGACTCTGGGCTAAAATTTTTTGGCCTGGATTTTTTAAGGGGAAAACATCCTCTCTTTATTGAATTCTTACTGTCTTACAAATAATTGCCACTGGCTTGCAGTTGTGTTCTGTTCTTCTCAAAGGTAAATTCTGTGTTGTTCCTTCCCACTGCAGGTTGCTGACATAGTAAAAGCAGTTGGTAACTGCAGTTACAATCAGCTGGTGGAGAAGATCATTTCTTGTAAACAGTCAGACAACAGTGAACTGGTTAGTGAAGGTGAGTTATGTTTTTCTGTATTTTATCAAAGTATGTGCCCTATCAAATTTAAGTTAGATATTTTCCATGTGGGTCAGGCTGAGCAGAGTACAAGTGTGAAGAGCTGCATTCTGTGTGCTGAGCTGCAGTCCCTGGGCAGGCACACAGCACTGTGCTTGTCTTCTCAGCTTCTCTGATGCATTCTCTTGATCTATTCAATACACTTTTTCAAAAGCTGGCAAGAGCTTCCCCTATTGTGGCAGCATTCAGATTTCAACTTAACTATGTATTATCTCCTGTAATTAGAATATGAATTATATCCTCCATTACAACAAGGGAAAACACGAGTAATATTACAAGTGGATGTAGCATTACTGAACATTTTTTGTCTACAATGCTGTTGTTTCAGAACTTTGAAACTTGTTGTCCCCTCTCTGAATGTGTTCCCTAAGACTTGTGGCAATATGAGGACATGTACATAAAGGGGAGATAGGAAAAATACTACTGTTGTTACCAGGTCAAGTGTGTAATAGACACACATAACACTATGTGTTACTTTTGTAGGGTTTGTAGCTGAGCAGTTTCTAAATAACACAGCTACACAATTGACATACCATGGACTGTGTGAGTTGACTTCAGCTGTCCAGGAGGGAGAGCTTTGTGTGTTCTTCAGGAACAACCATTTTAGCACCATGACCAAATACAAGGTACATTTAACTTTCATGTCTTCATTGTTGTGTTTTGTGTGTGCTCCTTTCAAAGCAAATCATGGTTTTTCACTGTCTTGAAACAGAATTAAATTCCAGGTTGTTATATGTAAATATGGCTTACAGTGAATGTAAGGTCAGTAGCAAATGTTACTTAGGAATTATTGATTACTGTGGTTTAGACACTGGGATCCATTACTACTTTAAGTCTTCTTGTAGCCTTTCCCTTTATGTTCAGTTTACTCCCTGTGTTAACTCTTTGTGGTTATGTATAGTTACACACATACACTTCTTACATGGCTTAAATTTTCTTGCAGTTTGTGGTTGGCATGATAAGGTTAATTTAATTAATTTCCTGTTTCTGAGGATCTAAAAGTTTGCATTACATTTGGGCCAGTAGATGAATAGATCCATGTGCAAAATCCCAAATGTTTGGAGAAGTTGAGATGAGCTACAATATTGGTTTCCTTTGTTAGGGGAGAATTTCTTTAAATTATTTTTTATCTCAATCTGGGGAAGCAAAATGGTGGCAATTGTGAAAGGAGTATTCCAGGATAAAAAAAGCAAGTGTAAGCTTGGTTAGTGCTTCTGGGACTCCTTCTTTCATGGAATGGAGAATGTGGCTTGGCAAGTTCACATTAATTTATGGAGTATCTTCATGCTAAAACAACTTTACTTTTGCTAGGATGGTAGTGTCTGAGTTTTTACCCTTGTATAGAACTCTTAAAACTATGTTTTGGTTATCTGTTACTTAATAAGACTTTAATTTCATGTACACTTGTACTTATGAATAATGGTAATAAAAGCAAAAAAAGAGGAAGTGTGTAACATGCAAAAAAAGTTAAGAAGCCACTGGTTTTGCCATGATATGATAATGTCATATACCTCATGTGAATGACACTTCATTTGTCACTACTAGTCCTTTTTTCCTCCCTCTGTTAATCTTGACTGTCAATGCTAATCTTTGGCATTTGAGTAACTACTTATAATCTGAGCTAAAGGTCTGAACAGTCCTGATAAATAATGATTAACTCTACAAGCAGGTAACACTTCTGGTTGAGATCTGTTTTAAATCTGTGTGTACAATGCCACTCTCTGCTTGAGCAGTAGGACAAGTAAAAGGATCTTTCTCCTCCCTTCCTCCATTTAAATAATCAAAAGCTATGAAATAAATCTCTGTGTGGCCAAATATTACCTTTCCTGATGCAGCTTACTTAAATCACAATTTTGAATATAGCTTTTCCCCTCTCTGTTTTTTCTAAATTTAGTTCTTGGATTAGCTGGTGGTAGCTCATGAAGCAAACCTCTACACTGTTTCATGCTTTCATTATGGGGTGAGGAGGGAAGGAAAAACCCCAATCTCAACACAGTTTGGTTTTAAAAAAGAAAATAGTAAAAGTACAGCTGTATTTTCTGGGTACAAATGGTACCTAGAGGTGCATCTTTTACTTTGTTTAAAGGCTATTCCAGATAAAATACATAAATCCTCCTGGAAATAATGCATTTTAGTGCTATTATTAAAGTCTCTAAAATCCAAAATATTATTTGTATTAAATATAGTCAGTGAGTCCACTAAATATAGTCACTATAGTCCACTTTGACCCGTGGATTATAAATACAGATTAATTTTGTGAAACATGGGCTGTTTGTAGTCTTTTGCAGCCCAGTATTTAGATTAAAGGCCAGAACACAGCGTGTTTGTCTGTGCTTTATCAGCTTCGTACTTATAAACGTGTACTTCTCAGTTGAGATCCTTTTTCCTTATAGAAATAAAATGCAACACTTCAATGAGTTAAATATCCTTAACCAATATTAATAATACAGAACTGGTTAAGGCAGTCATCTTGAGAGATCTGTAAGAATTAAATACAAGTCCTAAGAAATATAAAGTTAAAATATCCGAAGAAGAGTGTTGTTTGTATATTTAAGATTTGCTGCTGCTAAGTCACAGTGGTTTTAATTGTGTGCTTTTTGAGAAGTCTTAGAATTTTAGAATGCCGAGTTTTAAAATAGGGGCCATTATTCTTGTTTTTCACAGTTATTATGGGGACGTCTTTTCCAGTTAGTGTTTAATTTCCATGTTACCTACATGTTTTAGTTTCTGAGGTAATTGCTCATAAACAGTGTTCATTTTGATTTGGATTTCTGGTGAGTGGTACCTGACAGAGTTTGAGATATTCATAAACTTTTTAATAAAGACAGAAAATCATTTCAAAATTGATGTTTAAAGGCCAGCAGTAACTCTTCTGCCTGCTCCTAACCTACCCAGCTGTTTGCAGTAGCTGTACAACTAGGGGGTCTTTCATAGCAACTCAGAAATAGACTTAACTTGGGCTTTTAGCCAAGATCAGCTATCCAGAAATTTTTGGATCTCCAGGATACTCATGTGAATGCCAAATGCATTGTTGCTACAGAGTTGAGATTTTTTTCAACTGCTTCACTCTTTCCGTCTCCTGGCTGTAATGCTCGCTCTGCAGATGGAGTTTCCTCACAGTCTGAGCAGTACTCAGCAGTAGCTGGACTATGGAGAAAAGTCCAGCAGTTGGGAAAACTGGAGACACAACATATGCCAGGGAAAATGGAGCTGTAGAACTTCTAGGACAAGAATGATGCCGTTATTTTTCTTTTTCTAATACTGCCTTTCCCTCTTTCCCCTCCAAACTGATACATGGAAACTTATGAATAAAGCAGCTACAAAGTTAATCAAAAGGGAATCACACATTTAATAAGTTATGTCTATGTAATAAAGTTGGTGTACTTTTATAAACACAACTTGAGTAATTAGTGATTATTATTCTAATTAAGCTAATGCTTAAACTTTTATTTGGCAGTTTTAATGTACAGCTGATACAAGGACGTGTACATGGGGATTTTTTTTAAGTGCAGTGTGGGTTTTTTAAGGCTGATATTTTAGTGAAAGGACTTGGATTTCCATACCTTGTCCATTTGCCCAAATAATCATTTCTTCTACTTCCTGTCCCTTTATTGCATACTAATAGTCTTGGCTCATGTGATTACACAGTAATAATTTTCAGCAGTTAAAAATGTGATTTTATTTTTTTGCCTTTGCTTTTCATTATGCAGATAATAAATACATCAAATGATAATTTCCTAGATCAAGGAAAAACAGGACTGTAAAGAGGGGATCAGTTTGGTAAGATCTTAGTTCAGTTGGAACGTTTTTCCCACAGACTTGTTTGTAATAGAACCTGTGTTTTTTACTGCAAAGTATCAAGACAGATCTGTTTGGATTTTTAAGTATGTGTGTTTTCTACTTTATAAATATTGTGTTTCTGCTTCAGAACTCAACAGATACTTTTATTCCAATACAAAGTGTATTTCATAACAATAATTGCACTTTTTCCTTGGGCATTTAAGATTGGCACAGTAGAAGCAACGAATATTACTGCTTAAAAACACGTTTATTTTTCAATTTCTTACTAAGTGTACAGTTCTTATGCTGAGTGTTACTCTGAATACAGTAGTATATACTTTCTTTAAAAAAATCTTCTTAATATTAGTGTATCTGAATGTTTTAACTATTAGAGAAAATTGAAACAGCACTCATTCATCAATTTTAAACACCTTCACAAAAAACGAAGGGATCTGATCCAGAAGTCCAAGAGAATATTTACATACTGTTTAAAACATGAGGCTTAAAATGTTTGTCTTTACTGTATGAAGCTGTTGGACAGGTGTTTGGTTTTCTGAATTGCAGGAATCTTGGTAATTGGCATTAGAACAAGTAGTTTAAAAACATTAATCTTAATTATTTAATCTGATTGTGAAATTATCCAAGGAAAGGAGGTCTAGTAACATCCCCTGTAGCCTCTATCTGTGCATTTCAGAGAGGGCTTTTTTTGTGCAAACCAGAAGACTGAGAGATCCCTGTTCAGGAAAATAATCTGGTTTTATCCTCAGCTTTATTTCAAGGATTTTATATGTGAAACTATAAAATCTGGGCATTGGTCTACAATATCTAAATATTGATTCTTAGGATAAATAATTAGTCCTAACTTTGTTAAAGTAAGCTGTGTCTACAGTAGTTATGCACTTGAGACTTTCTTTTATTGTTTTATTCCGTACTGACTATAGTTAGTAGTAGATATTTTTACTGTCTATGATGTGTTGGTATTTGGGGGGCAGTGTTAACCCATGAGACTGGGTATTTGTTAAAAAAAAAAACTCATTTAAAAACAAATCTAAAAGATAAGCTGGTAATACTTTAGAAATGGCCAGTTAAGATTTTTCTGAAGGTAGAAACATTTCGTCCAGCGCGGTGCAGTTCTCGGCGAGGGCATTTGAAAGGCGTTTGTGTGTGCGTTGCTTCCCGGAGCTGCCCTCGCTCGCAGCGCTGCACGGGCCGGGGCCGTGCCCCCTCAGTCCCGCGGGGGGCCGTGCCCCCTTCAGTCCCGGCCAGCCAGAGCCGGCCCGGAGCCCTGGAAGTGCCTGGGAAGGGCGGCTGCTTCCTGGCAGCGGCACGGCCACGCTCGGAGCAGCTGCGGCTCGCGCGCAGCGTGGGGGTCAGAGAAGAGGCTCCCTCGGACCCCGCGGTGTCCTCGCTGCGATCCGGCAGTGACAGTGCCGGTGGCCTGGGCTTTTGGCGTTGGGAAGAGAACATGCCTGGCATTGAAACTGTGCCTACACAGGGCTTCTATTTTCTTGCAAAGTAGAAGGAACAAACCCATATGAGAGGCTACATTATAGCTCATAGCAAAAGAGCCAACTCCTCTTACTTTATCTATGAAATTACTGCCAAAGGCTCCATGAATATTAGCAGTATTGTCAGGGTCCTGGTTGGGTTTTTTTGTGGAATTAAATTGAATTATACTAATATGATGTAGCGCTCAAAGAACTTAGTGAAAAATAAGGGAAAGATGACTTGTGATTTCCCATTTTTCTTTCATTCCAGTAATGTGAATGGGAACTGTCTCTTATCAGGTACTAGGGAGCCTGTGTTTGTTGGTTTGCTAAGCTTTGTTAGTGAAGCAGAATGTTTTGGGGTGCGCAGTTGGTGTTGGAATTGCAGTAGTGGTGTTCAGGTAATGTGATATGTAATGCAGTTTATTGCCTTCCATTAGGGAGCTGTGTTAAATTTATATTTTTTTTTACTCTAACGTGACATTTTTACAATCAGTGTTCAACTGAGAAATTCTTACAAAGTAAGAATATGTATTTTATGTAAGATTTGAAATGGGTCTCTCTTTCAAACAAGTGTTAGCTTTAGTCCATCCTTAGATTCTAGATTCTAATTCCATGAAGGCAATGATATACCTTAATATCTGTGTGTGGAAAAATTAAGATTATAATAGTTTGGAGATAGGAAAACTAGTATTTTCACAATTTTAATATTACTGAACTACACAGTTAATGGGCTGTAATTAAAAATGTATGGTGTAATAGAGGAAAACCTGAGAGACACACACACACCACCTCCATTTTTAGGTTTTGTTTGAGTTAATGTACTGTTTAAAATAAAATTCTGGTTTTGTTTTTTTTTTTTTTTTACATCTTTTTGAAGACAACTTATCCAAAATGCTGTGAAATAGGTATTCTGTGCAAACTGGAAATGTGAAATTACTTCCTTTCATTTTCTTCGGGTGATTTGAAGTGTCTGGAGTATCATTCAGTTCTTAGGCAGGTTTCCAAGGGACAGATGATTTCTCAGATCACGTTATGTGATCAGACTTGCTGCTGACAATTAACTTATGTCTGTGAAGCCCCCCTGTGCTGGTTAACTCTCATTCCAAAGCTTGAACATAGAGTAATGTTACCTTTGTTTGGGTTTTTTATCCACTCTGTTTGGCCTTGTGTCTTAAGTGCAGGTTATGGTATTAGGTAATATTGGAATAATTGCTGCATGTGAGTCTTCAAATAATATTTTTGTTCCATCAAGTGACCTCCCAGCCCCAGGAGGGGTGGCTGTAAACAGAGTGGGATTGGCGAGATGTGATTGGAATTTCAACATCTCCTTTAGAGAGTCGTTTAATGACTTCAGAGAAGTCAGGGAGCTCGTTCTATGTGTGTTGAGTATGGACAGCATTTCCATTTCTTGCCTGTTGAGCCTTAGAAATCATTAGCACAGGATCTGCCTCTTGGTACAACTTTAGCACAGCGATCTTTGAGAAGCTTTGTGTGCTATTGGAATACAAATACCAAATTTTTGTGGATGTCACAGTAAACAGCTTTGATTTTTACAGCTAAACCACTGCTACAAGTTTTGTATCGAGTGTCTTAATCTGGTACATTCAGTAATCAATGGAAGCTTCAGTCTTAATGTGCTGTATGGTCAGTAACAACATTCTTGATTTGGAGTATAATCCTAAAACCATAATTAAAAAGGGAGGATTAAATAAATTGATTGATTTAAGTGGAAATTTAAACCAGGGGTATTTTGTGCTGCTTTGCTGTCCCTCAGACATGCAGCACCATCTCCTTTTACCTGGGGCCTACTTCAGTAATTTCCCTTTGTTTTCAGCTCCTCTCTCACTCCTTCAGCCTAAGGTTACATTTTATCTTTCCAGAGCCTTGGTATCTGCACTTGTTAGCATTGTTTTCTTCAATGCTTCGCTCCAGACCAGCCCATTTTATAATTTCAGACTTTGAAATCAAGAAATTTGGCCTTATGGAACTGCAAAAATACTAAAATGCCAACAAAAGCAGTTATTGGTGACAAGTGATAGCAAGAATCTTAAATTTAGAGCTTTCAATTGACACAGATCTCAAATTTTATCAAAACTCATTATGAAGTCTGAGATGTGGCCATTTTGAGGTAATGCCTCTTGGATTGTTTGGAAAGATCACCTTTGTCTCCATATCTTCTTGCCTATGGAATTTAATGTGATTACTCCTGAGATTTAAAGTTTTCATTGCCAGTTTTTAATTTTACTTCTTAGGTGTGTTTCTGAAGAGCTATCAAGGTATATAGCTTGATATATATTAATATATTCATTCAAATATATGTTAATGTTTTATATTAATTTCTAGTCAATATGAACTTCCATTAAGAGTGAAGAGTTGCAAGATGGAATACAGAAATTGTGTGGCTGTTAGTTTAGCAGTGAATACTAGTATCTGGTGGTTTAATGTTGTATGCTGATTTATTTAATTATTAAACTTGCTAAAAACTCTGAATGTTTTATTGGAATGCAACATTTGTATCATTTCTGCCACTTAGATTATAAAACCAATTTTTTTTCTTTTAGTTTTACAAGTTTTACTTGTTCTTCTGTATAGGGTCAGCTTTACCTGCTGGTGACAGACCAGGGCTTTCTTACAGAAGAGAAGGTTGTGTGGGAAAGCTTACACAATGTGGATGGTGATGGGAATTTCTGTGACTCTGAATTCCACCTGCGGCCTCCATCAGACCCTGAAACTGTCTACAGAGGGCAGCAGGATCAAATAGATCAGGTACTGGATTTCTGTCCTTCCTTGTAAGTTAGTACTGAATTTTAGTCATATTTATGTATAATTCCACAGATGTGTATGTGTGTGTATGCATGCATATGTGGGACTGTAAAACTCCTTTAGATAATTAGATTGGGGTTCCCAAAAGTGCCACTTGAAAGTATTAATATGGTTTTGAGGGAGGAAAAGTCAGACCAGCTGAGTAGTTTGGAAAACAGGATTTTCATCTCCCAGAATCCACTTCTGCAAAGTCTTCACTCAGGTGAAATGTCACCTCTGCCTTGTTTATGGAAACAGAAGCAGGCTGTGGAATTTCTTCCTACATAACAAACTCCCTTTAGCACTTAAGGTTTCCATAGCTGAACTTTGCCTTCTGCTGCCCACTTGGCTGAATGTAGGACAAACCCCACAGCAGATTGTGTGTCATGGTGGGTGTTTGTTATTCTTAATGAGACACAGAGTTGGCAGAAGTCGTATCTGAGGTGGACCTGAGTTGTACCAGTTAATGCACAAGTGCAGAGCAAGATGAAGTTCCTTGGAAATTTTACATTCTGAACAAGTTTGTAGTGATCACCATTAATGTTTTTTAAATACTGGGGGGGAAAATGAGTAAGATGCTGCTTAATAAACTGAAGCACTGCATCTCTCAGAATAAAAATCTGAGAGGTAATTTGCTGCTGTCTTGGCAATTGAATTTAAACCTGAAAGCAAAATTTTTTAATTAGTTTTTGTGTTTTCTGTGCTACAGCTTAGGCATTGTGAAAGCACACATGTAAAGTAGCTGTTCTCAGCCTTTCTGCAGTTGAGGTTATGGACAGGTTCTGAAACAAATTCCTGGTCTCCATTTGAAGATAAGGCTGGGAGAAAGTGGTTGTACTGTATAGCTGCGCATGCTGAAAAATGCACTTGGTATGACTTGACTCTTTTCTCTGTGAAAGAGCATTTATAAACAAGTTTACTGTTTAGGATTACCTGATGGCATTGTCTCTACAACAAGAGCAGCAGAATCAAGAGATTAACTGGGAACAGATCCCAGAAGGAATCAGTGATCTAGAGCTAGCAAAGAAGCTCCAGGAAGAGGAGGACAGGAGAGCTTCTCAGTACTATCAGGAACAAGAACAAGCAGCTGCTCAGGTCCAGGTAAGAAAACAGCACTACACAATAGGATCATAAATTTTAGTATTAATAATTGCATAGACACATACGTGCTTTGTACATATTTCAGCCTGAGGTGAATACAGGAGTCTTTAGGAATATGCTGCAATTGTTAGAGTATGCATGTAGATGTGGCAACTGCAAACACTTAAATACTTGAAAGCAGGCTTAACCTTCTAAATGAGGGTTTCATTCATACTGCTTAATTTGGAATGATGGTATGACTTAATAGATTACAAAGATAGTATTAGGTAGTATTTTACATTACTTACAAAAGAGTATTCAATTAAGAACTTTTTGATCGTAGTTGAAGCTTTGTCTTTATTGTCTTGCAGAAGTTTGTTGTTGTACATTTTAGGTGATTCAGGCCGTGATCTCATGTGAATCTATTCCATTGTTCCAAATTAGGCAATTCACAGTTTCTCCCAGTACACTTTTCCATCCTATGCCCATAAGGAGCTGATTTCACAATGCTCTGAAAATGTGATTCCTGCAAGAATGCAGGATGCAAAAATGCAATTTAACTGAATCTTCTGTGCAAGAAGCAATATTAGAGTTGGAGGTTTGGATTTAGAGAGTTCTTAACCACTGAGGACTTTCAGAACTGCTTTAATTTACAAATATGTAAGAAATAATCTACATAAAGCCTGCATCTTTGGCCTGAAGTAATTCAGAACCATTAACTGATAAGTTTGTTAAGCATGAAACAAAAAGTTGTGTTATTTGCACTGCTTGTTGCTTTAATAGAACCAGCAGTAGCTACTCCAAAGACACAGATTCATTACTGCTGGCTGCCAGAGTTAGAAGGAACTGAAGAACCTGCTGAACAGGATTAAGAGCCTGCTCATTGGCAGCTATGAACGGGTAACAGTGGGAATGGATGATGAATTAACACAACCTATGTTGCCTTTGTATACCAGCCCCCTTGCCAAGTTATTAAAGAGTTTCTAGTCACAAAAAGCTGCTGCCTTACCATTATCTCACTGTCCACACCAGCACTTTGACTCTGCAAATAGTGAAATGTGCATTATGTACTTATAAGAGAAACTAAGAAAAAATTCCAGTACAATAACACAGAAGTGCCAGAAAATGCTTGAAACCATATTTTATTGAAACTATTGATCTCAGTATTTGAACACAACAAAAGGGACACATGGAACTTCAAATATATTTTCAGCTGACTTAATTTTCAAGAAGTACGCATTTTCGTGGAGGTCTGGAGTAGGTGTACCAAAAAGCTCTACCTGAATTCTGCTGGTTTGCATAACACTTAAACTTTGTTTGTGAACTTGACCACACAGTAGGAGTGCAGGCTGTATCTGCAGTGGTGCTGGGTTCATGTCCCATGTTGTTTTCCCTGCACAGCAGGTACAAGGTGCTGCCTCTCCAGCGAGCGCAAGACAATCCGGGAGCAACGAACGCAAGCGCAAAGAGCCTCGCGAGAAGGAGAGGGAGAAGGAGAAGAACAGCTGTGTTCTCTTGTAACAGAAAATGGATTCTGTCTGGAGCCAAGTGCATGTCCTCAGAAGCAAAAACAAGGAGTAAAAAGGAAGACAAACCTGTTACATGCCGCCTGTGCCTGATTACCCCATGGATTTTGTTCACGTTCCAAGAGAGGATGGATGACTTTGTTACAATCAGACTTCCTTCAAAGTCATAGTGCGTGCTGCTCAAGAGGGAATTCCAAATCACAGTTGGATGCGGCTGTGCTTTGAGTTAGTCATAAGAAATACTGCACCTTGTAGCTGAACACACCACTCATGGCAAGTCCTGTGTCATAGTGACATCCATTACTCATTACATCAGTTAGTAAGCTATTTTATCTTCTACTCTAAACAAAGGTAATTCATTTTGTGTAAGGCTTTGTCCTGAAGTCTGTACACGAGCACAACGGAGTTCTGTGTTACTTCCATAGTATGAAACTATATCTTAGGCTGGGTATAGTCTCCACGACACAAGAGCCCAAATAACAGCTGGGCACTGCCTCCTCAGTGTGTCCAGATTTCTTTGCTTCTGGATCTGGTATCTTCTTTTTTTTGAATCCAGATTTATACTTGTTACTGCTATCACTGCATCTCCTGGCCAGCTTTCTTGCCCCAAGAATATGTGACTTGATAGGCAGCATACAAAAATTGTCATAAAAAAATGGGGCATTTATTAAAAAGCAAGATGAGTATCGTTTGTTTTCTTGCAACTACAAACTGGGTATGGCAACTCAGATGTTATCAGGGTTAAACAAGTAATTTTATAGGTAACTTCTTTTTCTTTTATTATTTTTTCCTCTTGTAGGTAAACTGGACCAGATAAGCTGTTATTTATTGACCTCTCCATATGATAGATGAATGATGAGAGGAAACTAAAGTCTATAATAATTGTTATTCTATATAAGAATGCAGAGTTAAAATAACTAACTATCTGCCTTTTATCCAGAAGTACCTTGAACTTTAACATGACGTTAACGTGTCCACTTGTCTATTTAAGCAAGTGTACTGTAGTTAAAAACACACTTTTTTGTTTGTTTTATAAATCATGTATTCTTAAAAAAGCACACTTCTGAAGGATGAGAGAGGAGTGAAACTGCTCTCTGAGATGGTTTGAAAGGTGGTCAGGTGTAATATTTTGTTTTTTAAATCACTAATTTAGAATTTTTGGAAACCAGATTTTTCTAATTGATGGGAACCAAATAAACATGTTGTGTCTTGTAGTATTTATAGAATGCAGAAATAGAACACTTGATGAATTTTGAGGGAACCACAAATCTTCCTCCACTTCCATTAAATCAGTAACAATTACCTTCTTGCTGAACCTTTTGATAAAAATTTCTATTTAGCAATTTGTAGGTAACTTTTTCAAAAGGCTGCTTCTCCTGGACAAGATCTGTATCTGTGCTCTAAGCCTTAGCGTTCACACAGAATAACCTGGGCAAGCCAAGGTGGAATATGACATTCCTGCTTCCACGTGTTTGGAGGATGTCTGTAAAAGTGGGTGTCTAACACAAGTCCACCTGTAAAAAGCCAATTTACAATTATTTCAAGCAGACTTGCTGCACTGATGGCAACCAGTCATCACACATCTGTTACCAATCTAGAATGAAAATGAGATAAAGAATGTCTTACCAACTAAAGGGCCAATTTGTATCACTTTTCTTCCATGCCTTTTCCTCTTCTGGTTTTTTTCCACTTTTGTTACGATTTCCCTTTTATAATGATGAAGTAATGAACAGTGGGAGGTCTCTAATATGTAAACTGCAAGTTTAAAAATACCTTCTCTAGAAAAGTCATGCCCAGAGAAGTAATTTTAATACTTAATGTATGCAGTTCAGATAATTTTCTATGTCAAAGCAAAGGTTGATGTCTTCTTTTCCTTTGCAGCAGCCTAACTTCTTCAAACAAATTAATGTGATGGAGGATCACCAACAAAATGACTTAGCTACTTTAAGTAGATGAGAAACTATTCCAGTAGTGTCAATAACAGAGACTTTAAGCCAGAATGTTGTTTAAAAACATTCTGTTACTAAAGATTTTTCCAAATTTGTGTATTTACATTTATTTATTGACCTTGAAAAATAAATATGTCAAGCTAAGTGTTTGTTATTATTTTCAGTGACAGTATTGCCACTTAAACTCCTTTTGGAATGAATCTAGCTGTTGTGGCTATGGAGTTTATCTCTTTGCCTAAGATACTTGCACATATTAGAAGAATTCATGTAACATTTCCAGTTTCAGGCAGATGTGAAACTTAATATACTGTAGTTAGAGGAATTATTGTCATTTGGTCACAGAGGAAGAAGAGTTAAATGCAATGCTCATCATGAAGTTGCAACTCCCAGATAATTCAGTTTCTTTCAATAGAGGAGTAAAGGGTTTCAGGGTATTTGAGATGGAAGGCATGCTATGAAAACAGTCCTCTGTTAATATCCTTTTTTCTTTACAGGTCTTGAAGCTTTGGAAAAAAGGTAAAGAATTCCTGAAATCTAGGGCTGCATGAGTTGAACTTGTTAGTGGCCAAAGTTATAAGCAGTTGAGCTTCCTAATACCCAAAATAAAATTCATCTGGAAGCTTAATTTATGCCCTACTGGGAGTACCCATTCCAAAAGCACCTGTCACAGTTGGTATCTCTGACAGTATCTGAGGATCAAAAAACCTGAACAGAATTGCTTTTATCTATATGAAGTGAGCTTGGAAAACAATATTGCACAATATAGTCTTGGAGTACCAGGAAGACAATATCTACTTCTGTTTACTTCATTTGCCTTTTTTTTTCTTTTTTTTCCTCCAGCTTATGTTCTGGCAAAAGGGTATAGATTTATATATTGAATCTGTTTATACAATTTAGCATGCACATGCTCCAAATGCCTACATACTATATATGAAAGTGTCCAGAAAAGTAGAGTTAGAACTTGTTTTCCACTAGATAAATGCTAGCACAGAAAACAGAGTCATAGAATTTTTGGGTTTGCATTATAGTTGCGACATAAAAGAAGCTACATACAAGTATTCTTAAAATTAGCAAAAAACTGAGCACTGCCGTAGAGATAAATGTTTTTCTATAAGGCACTTTGTAAATGCTCAAATCCACCACTTTTCTTGTGACACCATGGAATCTGCAACCCAACAAAGCCAGATCCAAAGGAGGGTTGTAACACCAGAGAATGAAATTAGCATTCCTGAAAGTTCACTTAACCACAATGCAAAAACTCCATTTTGTAGCTGTCCATGTAGTTCATATAAGAAATAATGTGCAGAGTGTCTCTGCAGAGCTGCTCCTGTGGCACACAAGCTCCAGGGGAAGCACAGGCTCTGCTGGGAACCTCGGATTGCCAGGCAGGCTCTTACTTGGTATTTCACATTATTGTCATGTTTCTCCAAACTTGTATACACAAGCTCTTGAAAAACTTTTCCAGTATGTAATAAAAGGCAATTTTGAGTTCTTGAAATGGAATTTTCTTGTGCATTCAGCAGGAAATATGCAAGTAAAAGGTAAAGTTGATGTATTTTTAACTGAACCATTCGTTCCTGCTCTACTGGTTCTGTAACAAAGTCAGCTCATTGCTTGGATCAGCTCTTTGCATTCGGATGCTTATTAGGGAATCGATACAAACTCCATCCTTCAATACAACATACTGAATGAAGAGCTTATTTTATATAAAAGTAGGTTTTTAAAGGTTGCAGCATTAAACAGGTGCCTCAGGACATGCTTGTTAATTGATGCCGAATCCTCATCAGAAAGCATATTACAGAAAAGCAAGAATACCAAGCTGTAGTTTGGGTGCAGCAGTGCTGCCATTCTTTCCACCTGTGCTACGATGAACAACACCTTGGCAGCAAGAGAAATCCAACACTGAAAAATGTTCGTACAGGCCAGGGATAGCACGTGTCACGTGCAGGGCTTGAAAATGGCATTTCACCTTATCAGTGCACATCCTTTTTTATTGAACACAACTAGGCAGAGACTGTTAGTGTTGAGTGGGAAAACTGGGAGAGGTGACACTTTCTCAAACCACATGATTTACACAGAGTCTGTCTGATATTCACAGCATTCCTGTGCAGCTCCCTCTTGCTCACAGCTTGGCCAGTAGAAAAGCAATGGATTTAAGCTTGGCTGTGATCTGCTCTGATGGGGAAGAAGTGCCACAGGAGAATGCTAGGAGGAAAGAGAGGCTGAAACCTAAAAGTCCCTATGCTACCTCTTGAGATTGTTTAAGGCTTTGTCCTTAATTTTGCTGTTATTTTGGACACAAATAGCTGTGGCACAGCGTGCAGTGGCCGCATTTTCTCACCTAGGTAATGCCCAGCAGGTTCATTTCCTGGCAGGTTGGCAGTGTCTGTCCCTGGACACACTGCTCTTCACTCTCACTGTGCTTTAAAGTCAGGACTAGATGTGCTGATCCTCTGAGAGCTCCAAATATTCTTATTAAATGTCAGTTGCCGGTGTTCGGTTTTGGTCAATGTCAGCTCCTATCACTCTGAGCTCTCTTTGCTGGAGTTCTCTCTAGAGAACTTGCTGAAATCTGCCTTCCCTATTCCTTTTCTGGTTTGTAGGATTACTTGTGTTCATGGAGAAGCTTCATGTGCTGAAATGGGCAATTCCTTGTTTTTCTTTAATTACTCAGTTAATTATCATTAGAAAGTCAAGATCCCATGTTTGTCTCTACAGCATAGAAAAATGTGCAACATAGTAATGCTATTTTTGGGAAATCCTCGGGGACGATTCAGCTGAAGTTTCAGCCCTCAAAGTACCTGAAAGGTTTGCTGGCTCAGTCTAAACAGTGCTTACAGCTGGTGCAACACTGCTGAAAGCAGAGGCAGCTGCTGCTCTCATCAGTGTAGGCACGAGCTGAGGCACTGCCCGTGCTGCCCTCCTGGCCGAGTTGTGCGCTCAGCGCCGCTCGTGCTGGGGCTCTGTCGGTCTTGCTGGGGCCAAGAGAACAAAATGGGGTTGTTTGATGGAGTCAAACACTCAGCCAAATGTACAGAGATCTTGGGGGTGGACAGGGACACAAACTCTGCGAAGTTGTTTGGGTTTTTTTGAATTACTTTCTTGAACTTCCTTGACTGCTGACCCAGTTTCAGTTTAGGTCCCATCAAGTGTAAGTGATACCTATTGTGAAACGTGGGGATTGATCTGAGAGTGTCTCATGAGCCAAAGCCTTTAGCTGAGGGAAACAGGTTCTCCATCACAGAGTTGGATGAAATAATAGGATTAACAGGATATTTGGTCTGTCTTGAAGTTCATGTTCTCTTTCCTTTTGAAGCCTTTAGGAAAATTTGGATGGGCTTTTTGAGTTAAAACTTCAGCTGTAACTTTGAAAAGTTTATACTAAGCAGTTTTGAAAATTTCACCTTAGTTTAACATTTTTAGATTTCTTCTGAATGTATTTCCAAAAAAGCTGGGATAACTTGTATTTTTGTCAGAAACCTTGTGATGGCTTTTGTTCCTGATTACTGGCACATGCCAAGGAACTGGTCAAATTGTAATTAGAAGAAACACCAAGTGTGTCTTAAATCGCTTTAAAAATTTAAATCACCTGAGTAATGGGAACACCCTTGGGTTTGCTCAGCTCCTGTTTTGGGGAACTCCAGAATAACTACAAAACCAGATAATTTTCTCTCTAGTATTTTGCTATGAGGGCATCAGTTGGTTTCTTACTTTTAGGACTTCTGTTATTGCAGATTAACTAGAGCCAGAAACTGGTTTATCTTAGTTACTGTTTTGTTTACAACTGAGTTTTAGTGAAACCCTTCACACTGAAAATTTGAAAGCAGGTTCTCTGTGAGGTGAGTAAAGTATGGGGATTTTGGCCAATTGAATGGGTAGATATTACCACTGATTGTATTAACTATAGAAAAAACTATTGCTGTGGAAATAAAATCCTTCTTTTGCTTGGAAAAGTGTAGTAGTAGGTGGTGTCTCTAAGACACTGCAGATACAGTGAACCAAGGAGCCTGCTTGTGGACTTGAAACTATTTGTAATCCAGCTTTTGCATTTTTATCATGAATAGTTGCAATAATTACGTGTTTGCATTCCCTCTAATCAGGTTACAGCAGTATGCTTGTATTTCTGGATTTCTTACATGCTTTCTCGTAGGGACTGGCAAGCAAAAACAACTTGGGAGAACCTCTTTAAAAAATGACTGTAGGTACAATAATCTCAAGAGACAAACCTGTAGCAAGGGTTTCTCCACCTGTATTTTGGTAACTCTTGAAATCACTAGTGCTGCAACATTATGCTGAAAAGTGTGACTGATCAGGGAGTTACAGTCCAGACACGGATGAAATAGGCAGGATTCTGGTTTGGATACAGTTTGTACTTGCAAAACCAGCCCTGGTTAATGCACATTGCTGTCAGATCGTACTGGACAGGTCATGGCACCTGTAAGTGTTTTTCCCTGTGTTTTTGCAGCCTGTAGTCACGTTTACAGCCTGAGCCTCACTCCTTTGATAGCAGTTCCTAGAACTGTAGAAGTATCAATTACTTGTCCTGTGCCATAGAAATCTGTTACGTCTTGCTCAGTATTATCATGATCATTCCTTACAGCAATTTCTTTTTAAGGGAGTGAGAAATACTGTCAGCAGTTTCCCACAATAACCTGATAGAGCTTTTAATGTTAAATGACAGAGTTTTGGTTTATATTACAGCTTTCAGCAAAACAAATTCTTATCAGAGTTTTATAAAAAATTTTCAGTTACCCTTTGATCTGGTCACCAGCTGCATAGCCCTTATTTGTACAACTTGTGATAATCCCCTTTTCCACAAAAACATAAAGAAATTACTGATGGAACATACAAAAATGAATCCTACAAGTTCCCCAGTGCTAAGTCAAATATTTCTTGTCTTAACTGTGTCTTTTTACAGTGAAATGTCTTTTAAAAAAGCCCCACATGCAAAACCCTGATGTATTTTAGGAAAGTTCCAAAAGACTTCCAGATTAGTAATGTCTTCAAGATGCCACCACAATTGTGCAATTCCTGTGCTAAATTAGCAGTTTAGCTGGGAGTCTGTTAGTCACCCAGTGCTTACCTGAGCTCTGAATCGAGTCTTAAAAGGAAATGCAAAATAAAGCTGATGCAAGTGACTGTGGATTTACTAAGAGAGGGGAGAAGTTAAATTTTTTTAAGTTGTATTTTAGAGGTGCATGACACAATTAAATCTAGTCATGCAGTATCATTTGTACTAATGTATGTGAGTGAAATCCTTTTCATCATGTTACACCATTATCCAACACTGTAATGGCATCTACAACTTCAACTACTGAATGTTTTGCATTTTAAAAGCCTTAATTGTTTATATTGTATTAATGTGTTTTTAAAGACTATAAGGAAATAACATTTTCCTTGTAAATTGTTAAAATAATTTTGAACACAAATAATTTTCAGAGAAATCCAGTTCTGTATCTTAATACCCCTTTTTGTTTGTGTACCACAAAGCTGTTAAATTCTGTTACCTTTTCAATAGTGTCTCCCATTATCAAGTGTCTCTAGTTCAAGGTCTTTACCCAACTGAGATTTATTTTGGTTAACATCTTCTGAAACTCATTGTATGTAAATAAATTTAAGTGAGCAAACTTAAATAAATATTTCATTTAGATATTAAAGTTCTTTCCTAATAATAAAGGTTGGATGATATACTTAAAAAACCCCAACAAACAATAAGCCAACAAAAGCTCACTCTGGAAAAGAAAAGGGCAGACTTCTGGTGCTCTTAAGCATTTGGTAAATTCAAAGGTTTTGGCAATTTGTTTTCAATCAGGTTTTCTTTCCCCTATTGTCCTAGTCTGTTTTACTATTTTAAGTGAATAACTACATCTGCACAATCACATTTTTAGTTTAATTAATCTTTAACTGTTGGAATGCACATCTAGACTTACACAGGGAACCAAGCATATCTCAGGTTTTACTTTTGTACCTCTCTAGCTCTGTCTTTAAGGTTGTAAACTTCCAAATTGCTCATTCAATTCATTATCCACTATAAATTCATCTTGGAGCAAATACTTTTTTTGTGTGTTGTCACACTTGATAAAGCACAGACTGCAGCCAAATGCACTTTTGAAAATGCACTAGGAACTTGTACTTTCTCTTGGAAACTCCTGTAGCAAAACTCAGTAAGAATTGAACTTCTTAGATTTTTCTTTTAAGAATTGAACAAGATGTATTAAATAGATCAAGGTAAGTGACACATTTGCTGAGACAGTGCATTTCTTTTGCTTAAACCTGAATATGTCAATGTGAATATCCATATATAGGATTAATTAGAGACAGTGCTGTTACACCACCAGGTTTCTCTCTCCTCCATCTTTCCTGAAAGGCTACTTACTCAAACCCAGTTTAATTTAACTCATTCTCTGCTCTGCTCTTAGTGCCCGTGGAACACTGCAGGTGTTTAGCAGTTCTTCCACACAGCAAGCAGAAATCAGCATCTTCTTACTGCCTCATGCCTCAAAAAATGTAACTTAAATCCTCCTTTCACAGGCAGTCTGGACCAGTAAGCACTTCCAGCTCTTATTCAAGGACTATTTCCTAAGCTCTTCTGTTCTGCTGGGAGTCCCCTGTTCCTTTGGGTAACCATCCGCCACCCAGCTTTTCCAGATGGGATTAATTTGCTTTTCTCCCCTGCTGAGCAGCAGTGTTGTAACTATACCCTTACCCTGGCTGGGTGATAAATGAGTCCTGGCCTGGCTGCCTGGCATTTCTATTTGGGCAGAAAGGTTTAACACAGACCCTTCCATGCTGACCCAAACCAAAAGGCTTAACAAGATGCAGCCTTTTGCTCAAGGCCACACCAGTGAGCAGCTGCAGGAGTCCCCAAGCCCTGGAAGCAGAGTTTGTGGTAGGCTGCTGTAAAAACCCAGCTGTTTCAAAGTTCACAGACCTTTGCTAAACACAAAGAGCACACTAAAATTATTTCTTTGGGACTTGATTGAGTGTTCTGCTATTTTTTGGTTCTAATCTTTCTTCTGTGAGCAAATGTGCTTCTAAGTTTTCAATTCAGTAACAGCAAAGGAGACAAGGCTTAGTTAGAATCTAATGGCACCCATCTTTTGATTTGTTATACCAACATGGCTGTTTAATTCTACCTTCTTTCCCCAAAGACTTGCTTTAAAGACTTACTAGAAGCTATACAGAATATGAAGGTTTATTTCAAAAGAATACATTTGCAAGAATACACATAAATGCACTCAATGTAACAGTACCTTCTGCAAAAATAGGTTACATAATACCCAGTAATGAAAGAACAAATCTTTTTTCTCTACAAATTAGAAAGCAGAGATAATAGCCTGGACAACCTTCAAAATGGAGGTTATTGTGGATGTTGTGAGAAGTAGCTAACTTTAAAGCATGACACCACAGAGCTAATGTTGGCAAATCAAACTACTAGCACACAGCTGCAAACTATTCTTTTATACAGGATTAACAAATATTTTGGTTCCAATTTCTTTTTACACAGCTCTAGTGCCTCAGGGAAAATGCTTATCAAAGATACACAAAAACTATCCAAAATTACAACGTAACTATTAAAATGCCTCCAAAATTGAGAGGAAAATAATCATGTTAAATTAAAAAAATTTAACCAGGATTTCCAGACAAGATTTCCTGTTCTTAATCAGAGAAAGTTTACAAGAGATTTCAATAAGTTATCTTGAAACCAAGCAGCTGTAGATCTTAGAATCTTCGTGGAGGTCCACCTTTAAATGGCTTAAATCCTGAGCCACTTCCCCTCTGCATGGAATTGCCTGTGATCTGTACAACTCTATTAATGGGTGAAGAGTTACTGGAAACAGAAGTTTTAAGAAAAGTGTTATGATACATACCTAAACTCTGGGTGCACAGGTAATAACATTCTTACATCTCCTATCACTCAACTGTTAAACTGTAAGTCTCAAAAGAGACTTCAAAACATGCAGGAAAAGAGACTTTGCAAGAAGTCCCTCACTCCTGTGCTGCTGGGCCACACTGCCAGCAGCAACAGCCCTGGGGAGCCCTGTGCTGGCAGGGCAGGTGGGGCTGTGCGCTGTGCAGCAGCCACAGGGAGTCACCCTGCTGCTACTGACACTGCTGCACTTCCTAGGGACACCAAAGCTTGCAGGGCTCAGTAGGGAACGGAGAAGGAGTGGTTTCTGTACCTTGTATGTGGAGCCATCATGCCCCCTCCTCCACGGCCATCTCCCATTCTCCTTGTGTCGTGATAGCCACTTCCTTGAGAACTAGGTCCATGCCATTCTTTCCTTGGTCCAGTTTCACGACTGTGGCGTTCTACGACGTGTCTGTCCTCGTTATAGTGCTGGGGACAGAGGAACAGTCGGTCATTCTCACACAGAAAGGGCTCTTTGGTCTACAGGAAACAAGCTAGTCAAGAAAGGTAAGCTTACAGCTGATATAATAAACACAAGCCCAGCACATTTTAAGACTTCAGTCCATAGGCTGCTCACACATGTTTACAATATTCTGTTAATTCTAGCTAACAGAAACTTAGTTGCAATGACAACTGCGTGGGTATGCAGGGAGTGAAGTTCCACAAACTTGTACTTTACTCCAAATTCTGCCCTGATCTCATTATCACTGGCATAAAACACAGGAAGAAGAACATTAATACTTTTTAAATGCTTCAGGATTTACTAGCAGGAGTGAGTTAATCTGTAAAGACAAGTCTTGCAGAAGGATTTTCTCTCAGTATCACATTACAAATTACAATTACAAACTGCACTGAAAATAGCAGGCAGTGTATGGTTAAAACCCTGAAAAAGTGACAAATTCTCTAAAGCTTGATCATCTACTCTCAGGTATTGTTCTCATCTATCAAAGATGGCACACAAGGAGAATGGGGTAATTTCTCTGCAATTTCTTGGGTTACTGAAAAAGAACCTTTAACAAAGAAAACTAAGTTGAAAACAGCCAGAATGCCTGTGAATCATTTTGATGATGCTATATGGTCATTTTTCCAGCATGAGTCTGCATTTTCCAGCCTCTCCTGCATGCACACAGACACAAGAAGGTGACTCACTTGTCCTCCACCTCTCTCTCCCATCACGCCCCGTTCTCCTTCCCTGCCCCCATAGCCGGAGGCGCTGCTGCGGCTCCCGGGAGGTGCTCCCCTCACGTGGCCGGACACTTCCCTTCCCGACCGATCCGGCCTCTCGCCTCTGTAAAAATTGCTTTCATCAAAATTTTGGTTTCAGTATAGTTGAATTGGTACCAAATCACAGCACATACAGACAGCAGAGATTCCTGTGGTTACTAGCAACCTGCAGCTGACTTCTTAGAAACATTCTTTTAGATCTAGGTGGCTTTTTAAATAATAAAAGCTCACGTGCTACTCATTTACATCTGCATTCTACACAAAAGCCTCCTTAACTGTGTTGGTACTCGTGATTAAGAGCAGACTGCTGGGAGTCAGCATCCAGTTCTTAGATGAGATTTAGCACTTGATAACCTACATATTTCTTCCAATGCTTTTCTTCAGGAGGTCTATTCTCTCTTTAGACTTTAGACACTAACTCTTGAGGAATTGCTACTACAGATAAATTCTACAAGAATCAGTACTTTCACTGGTTAGTCAGCAAATTTACCTGCCATCCCGTTTGTCTGTGCTTATGCTTCCCTCACTCTTCCAATTTGTTTGCCGAGGTGGGTTGGAACCAGTTTCTCTGGGGTGGCGGCCGTGTGGTATTTCCGGTCTGTCGTGAATTATCACTGTTCTCCTCTCATCCCGGTCTCCTCGCACTTCCCGCCTGTCCGTGTCCCGGAGTTCACTTCTTGGCTGTGGTGGTTCATTTCTTCTGGACTCACTGAAGCTCTTGGGATATCTGTCAAACCCTGGCTCTTCTCTTCGTGCTGTTGGGCGAGTCTTTTTTGCCTCACTTTGATTTACAAAACGATCTCGCCTAAGTTGTTAAAGTAGGAAAGAGTCATTTGCTTGTTTCCCATTTTCACCTTTCTCTGTATGTGTAAACACATGCATGAGGATATAAAACATCACTCATCTTTGTATTACTTGTTTGTTACTATATATGTGGAATAGAAATCAAAGATCCTTCCCACCCCAAACTGTATTTATTTCTACAATTGTAATTTTGAGCTTGAGTTCTAGCCGCCAGTTAAACATTTCTTTATGTATTTATTTGTTCCTACTTTGGTCAGTGCAATTTAAGCAACTATGGGGCTACCTTTTTGCCCAGTATGAAACAGGGGGAATGCTACATTTCTCAAGTCAGAATTGTATTTACAATTCCAGTTCACTGCAACCTAAAAGCAGAATTCCAGAAGCTACCGTTACGTGATCTTAGCTTTACTAGTGGTTACTGGAGATGTTTAATGGAACCATGAAGTTGCATCTGGAACCAGCATTTACTGTACAGTAAATTACACAGGTAATCCACTGGCACTTGTGAGTAGATGTGAAAGAGGAAGGAATAATTGCAAAAATCCTTTTGAAATGTCTCACAAAAAAGGCCACCAGGTAGCTAATTTAAAGTCCTCAGAGAAAAGCAGATTAGATTCCATGATAGAAGTGGCCAGTCCTGAAGACACAAGAAATGTCAGGACAATACTGCAATTCTATTCTACCAGAACTGTGTAAAGCCTTTAGCACCACATTCAGTTTTGAACAGTTAAAGAGTGACATCCACAGAGATGCTGGCAGACAAATACCTGCTCCATTATCTAAACTTACCTATCAAAAGAAGATGATGGAACAGAAGAACCTTCTGGATATCGGCCTCGTTCTCTGTGATCGAAGTCATTGAACCTGTTCTGCTGGCGGCTGTAATCTGAGCCATGGCCAAAGCGTGCGTCTGTATCAAGGGCCATCTTCTTACTCTCATTCCAGTAAGGATCATCTCTCCTTTTGCCAAAACAAAGGAACCCTCATCAGTCATGTGTAGCCAAATGCGCAGAAAATTGTTGAGAGTCAGTTGTCATTTTAGGAGATGCCCATTTGACCTTTGGAAGGCCACTGACAAAGGTAGACTCTTTAAAGAGAAGTGGACAAAGTCACTCCAGAAGACACCCCAAACTAACCATCCACTTAGCAGAAACAGGAATTCTTAAAGTAGAAGCTAGAAGCTTCAACTGTTAAGGCCAAACAGCTTTTCTCAGCAAATGCTCTGAATGGTGTTTTTTCCACACAATAAGAATTTGTTCCTGGGATACTTCTCTAATTTCAAAGCTCCCTCCTAGAGATAAGGAGTGTTTTATGTTTGTCATAAACTAAAGTCAAACCGAAGTAATACCAGAAATCCAGTTCTTCTGTGCAGACCTGCTTCAAGTACAAATGCATTTTCAAGTCTGATACAAGGCTTGTAGCTGTTTCTTTTTATTATGTACTGCAAAAAACCAGTTTGGGAATTACCTGTGATCTACATCCCGTGGACGTTTCAAAGAATTCCTCTTTTCCTGTTCATACCGGAGCTGCTGCTGCTGCCGCCGAAGCTCCTCCCTCTCCCGCGCAATTCGCTCCGCTTCTTTTCGACGTTCCTACCGTGAAAGGAACCACAAACAGGACAGGTCTTTACTAGAGATACCTAGAGAACAGTTAGCAAAGATACAGACCTATCCCTTGACAGTTTTCATGCCAAAGGTTATCTGATAAAATGTATCCTTGGGTAGCATCTAAGATTGAAGAGCACAGGGAGTATTTCTCTAAAAAAGTAGACAACACATCTGGAGATGCTATTGGCTGTTCCATAGAAATGGCTCCAGGTAATTTCTTGTATTACTACTGCATTTATTGCCCAGAAACACTTCTTGAAGTTTGCAGTGATATTCTATGGGGAAAATCTAGTCAAATTATGAAGAGTTGTATAGGCAAAGTGATCTATTGTACTTCTTGTTTAGAGACTGACTTGTATAGCTGCTACAGTAGCAAGCATTTCACATCAAATTACTCCCAAGCAAACAAGATGAAGATTCCCGTTGTTGTGGATTATGTAATGTTTGGCTGGCTTTTATGAGAGAAGAAGGACCGGGTGGAAGAGTGAAGAGCAAAATTTCCCGCAAGGGCAAACTGGGCCATCCTCCAAAAAGCTCCTGCACGGTCCAGAGCCCAGCTCTGCCCACCTGTTCAATGCGAACCCGCTCTCTCTCCAAACGCTCCCGTTCCATCCTCTCCCTCTCCAGCTTTTGCCTCTCAATTTCCAGTCGCTCCCTTTCCCTCTGCAGGCACTCTTCTCGCTCGTGCATTATTCGTATCCGCTCTCGCTCGCGGCGCGCTCGCTCAGCGATTTCCCTTCGCCTGAAGTAAAAAAAGAGGGAGCAGAAATTCATCTGAGAAATTCTGTCATCCAAAACTAACATCACCTTAGACACAGATGGTAAAAAACTACTTCAGAGTAAGCGCTTCACAGAAGACCTTGCACCAGAAGTCTACTTCTTTTAGCCTCAAGTAGCCAAAGCAGTTTTAGCTTATCTACGGAACCATTAGCAGACAACTGATAGAAAAAGTTATTTCAAGAATAATTTCTTGATGTATTTTATTCTTAACCTGGATTTCTCATTTGTCACGTGGCACACAATAACAACAGTATTCAGTGATCTAAAAAATAAATGCTATTTTAGCGCTTGTTCTCTTCAAGTTAACAAAAAATTTACGTATGGTTTTCTGCCCAAAAAGTAAGACAGTCAATCATGACCGCTCAGTTTCACAGGTTAGTAGACTCCTGAACAGCTTCATTTTGCTTTCTTCTTTCTACCTCACATAATACAGCCTAGAGGAAGCACAAAAGGCTCCTTTAAGCTTTATGCTTGCTGGGAATTCCTTTGTTTAGGAAACACAGCTAACAACACCACTCATTTAACTGCTCTTTGCAAGCTTTTGGCCATATGAAAACAGCAGAAAAGAACAGTGTAGCCACTTGGTCCTTCTATTTAAAGGGCCAAGATTGTATTATGCTTGACTTGTCATTTAGATATACAACATTCTCTGTTTAAAAACAAAGAAACAAACAAATCCCAAACACTGCTTTTGGCCCTGTCTCCTAGTCTACTTCTCACCTTTCCAAAAAGAAAACTGGCATGCAGTAACACTTATGAGATACAGCCCCCCCACTGTAGCAAACTCTACTGTGTGTGTACATATATAACTATTAAAAGATTACACAAAAATTTTGGAGTTTGTTAATTCACATAAAGATACTGTTAGGTAGAGTCCCAGACTTTAACATCTGGTTAGAAGGCTTGACAGAATGCATTCTGATTAGATTTCTAAATATAGTATCTGATCAATTAATGTATAAAATAGCCTTTAGCAAAAAGTTGAATTACTACCTTCGCAGTTCAACAGCTCGTCGTATTCTTTCCAATCGAACCATGTGTTCTCGCAATCTCTGTTCCTTCATCTTTTCAAAAGGCAAGATATCCTTTCTACCCCTGTATTCCCTGAATTTCACTTTATCTTGAATAATACGCTCTTTGTTCCTCAATATCTGTGGCTATAGATAGAGATTACAATGGTTATTTCAGAAGTCTCATTCATTTAGGGAGATTTCTGGATGTTACGTTCAAGTATCATTAAAGACTTAGCAATCCCAAAGCATACAAAGTTTCTATCTAAGCTTAAGAGTTTGTGAGAGTTTACTGACTCTTCAGCGCAAATATCAACTGCAAGGTAGAATCAAATCAGGTATGGATTGCATCAAATCTATAGATACTTACTTTATCAAACCTTCCCCTTCTAACTGTCCTAGTGTGGCCTTGGTCTCCTTTTGTTTGGTCTAAAACTACAACTTGACCTGGGCTTTTACCACCTAGTGAAGGGGGGAAACAAAAAAACAAAAAAAAAAAAGAAGGTTTAAAAACACACACACATAACTATCTCTATTTGCCTATTACAAATTTTCCTTAGTGAAATTTCTAAATCTCTGAAGTGAACTGGTACTGGCAGGAGAAGCATACCAGCACATGCCTGTAATTAAGTATTAGTATAAAGTATGGAAGTAATAAATGTGTTACTAAAAAAGAACAGGTGTTTAACTGTCTGGTTTCCAGTAAGAGCAAGAACATGCCCCCAAGACAAGTCAGACACACAGATTCAACAGGAGGAAATATGGCTATATGGCATACTTATTCTTTTCTTTTCTTCAGTTTTTTTAGTGGATTCTTGATTAGGGCCACTTGTTCCATTATCACTCTTCTCATCTTTACCTTCTGTTTTCTTGGCTTCTTTACTTTCTTTTTTTTCAGATTTCTCTGATTTCTTTTCTTCTTTTTTGGTTGACGGAGTTCTTATTAGGAAAAAACACAAAAATCCAATGAGGAAAATTCAGCTTTAAGGATTTTCACAATTTCAGAAGATGTGAAATGTCTTACTTGCTGGTTTTGTCACTTGAGGCAGTCTTCTTATCTCCTATGCTCCTACCCGAACTAGATTTCTCATCACTTTCCTTCTTCAATTCTTTTTTGGAGGGATCACCTTTCACCTATTTTGGTTTTTTCAAGAACAAACAGGTTAATACAGATTCTTGGAAAAGATGGGTCTATTTTGGGAGAAGTCTTCATGCTGTGACACCTACTTTCTCCACAGAGATCTGCTGTCCGTGCAGCTCTGTGCGGTGCAGGTGTGCGATACACCTGGCCACTTCTGTACTAGAGGACATGGTTACAATGCCGTAGCACTTTGCCCCTGGGCTTCGTGCGTTTGTGACCACCTTTGCAGCAAGTACCTATGCAAACAGGAAGAATTCAGGTTCTGAGAGAGACATTTCTGCTAAGGATGCTATGGTATTCCACTAAGATTTTTACCCTAGTATAAAAGAAAACAAACCAAATTTACCCCAACGGCAATGTAACTCCCACCCAACTAGACAGAGTGACTGACACTCCCAAGTTCTCAAACTCTTTGAGAACTTTATCCCAACCTGCACACCAAGGCATATTAATGCTTGCATCCTCTTTTGACCAGTCACCTCCTCATGCTCATTATCTAAATGCTTCTCTTCAGTTATTGTCAAAATTCATTCACAGAAATACCACTGACCTGAATCTGCTGGTTCATCTCTAGCAGATGAACCCTCACAAAAATGCCAATTAATGGCAGGAAGGTATAAGCAGTATTATGTAGTAACTTAATAAGGGAGCCAATTCTTCAAAGTCATCTAGCAAGTGTTGTCAGTTAAGCCATTTTAGCAGTCACCTCTGATAGCTGCTTCTTGAGAAGGCATTTAAGCTCTGTGTTCCTCCTCCTTGCTAGAATTTCTATAGCCACTGGAGACAGTCTTTTTGATACAGTCATTCTCTCTGAAGGCAACAATTTTATTCTTTCTAGCAGACTGTCATGGTACAGTCATTAAGTATTTCCCAATCAATTTTAAGACTGGGAAGCTATGTAATTGTAAGTACCAACCAGCTTTACAGTGAAAACAGCCAAATAACTGGAAGTTTCAACAAAATATATTCTCAGGTGTCCATGCTTGTGAATGAATTAAATAAAATCACTTACATAATTCATTGGAAAAATCAGATATGCAATAACCAATACACACACTTGATATTCACAGTGCTCAGGTTCTAACTAGTTCCCAAGAGACAACAATGCCATACCTGCACAGGCTTACACAAACACTGCAAATTCACATAGTTATCAGCAACTCCTTTGGGAAAATGAGAACAGCCCTGGGTTTAGAAGACTGCTTAGCTTTCAAGATTTCCACCTTGTTCTATGGAATTTTTATTTTTAAATTAACCAAAAATCAGGAAAACAGACTTAATTTAAGCAGCCTGTTAAAAAAATCATTAAGTCATTGAAAGAGTCCCTAAAGGATCATACATTAAATGTCAGATCTTTTTACCTATTCTTCCCATTCATAAACCTTCAGAACACATTTTAAAAACAGTCTTCCAAAGCAGGATGTTCTATAAAGACTATTTGTATTACCATTTTGTCAGTTAGTACATTATCTTGCACTCATGGTTAAATACAGTTGCTACAAAGGAACATAACCATCATTATTTTAAAAGCCAGTCCTGACCAGAATATTCAAAAGCATTTGTGAAATTTCTTTTGCACTTATCTTACCTCCACAGGAAGAAAAACTTCTTATAAAATGCATATATGGTTCTTCCTGTAAGCACACACTCTTACTGCTGCAAGTAGGGGGTTTTAGCTTGCACTGGTCAGACATTTCCTCTCAAACCTTTATTTAAATCAAGTATTACTCAATTTCTGTAACTGAACAGAGGAGGGGGAACAGACACACACCACACACATGGTATCACAGCCTATGAAATACCTTTCCATATTTGCCAAAGAGATTTTTCAAGTCAGCAGCTTTTGTGTTGGAAGACAGTCCGCTAACCCACAGGTTTCTAGTTGAACTTCCACTGCTACCACTAACACTGCTCGTGCTTCCTGAAACAAGTTTTACAAAACAGCCAAAAAATTAAGGAGACAAAGGTATCATGAATATTTAACTAAAGTGTTGCTGAAAAGAGAAACTTAGCCTGTTACCTCTAAGTAATTGTTTATCTGGTTACCTTTCTTGAAAAGACTTCTATAGAAAAAAAAATATATTCCATAAGATTTAATTCATTTAATCATGTATTGAGATCAACAGCTTGGCTAACTTGCACCCAAAGGACAGAGACAGAAAAATAATACAAATCTTTGTTAAAGGCATGCTTTACTCCTCACTTGGATATGTACATTTAGCTTCAACATCTGCCTTTTATCATTAGCTACAATCCAAGAAAATGGTGGTTTTTTGCACAGAGTATTTGTTCTCTGTACAGTGCTCAAGTTACCAGAGACAGCAGAAAGGCAAATACAGGAGACTTGGATAATCCCAGCCTCCAGAATCATGTGGTCAATTTCCACTTCTTGAAGTATCGGCTTCATCCAGACTTTTTTAAAAATACTACTGGATGTAGAACTGGATACAACTCACCAAAATTATTTCCCACATACTAAGGAACATACTAAATAAAAGCTGGAAAAACATGATGTGCCTTAAATACTCCCCCCACCCCATATATTAGGTATTTTTGCAACAACATAGCAAACTCAAGAGATTCATGTAATCCCATTCCCAGTATCTTTCAGTCTTCAGTTAGGTAGTTCAGCTTCTTGTTGTTTGCTGCAAATGTATGAAGTGCTTTGGAATATGTTAAAATGTAGCCAGTCCTACAGGCAAGACCAGAACTAGATCTCCATCTGGACACCTGGAAAATCTGGTGATGTGCAGAGTTTTAAAACATACGTTCACACTAAGGTTATCTTGATATTAGATTAGATATATAAGGAAGAAATTCCCCCCTGTGGGCCCTGGCACAGGTTGCCCAGAGAAGCTGGGGCTACCCCCACCCTTGCAAGTGTCCAAGGCCAGGTTGGACAGGGCTTGGAGCAATCTGGGATAGTAGAAGGTGTCTCTGTCCATGGCAGGGCATTGGAATGAGATCATCTTTAAGGTCCCTTCCAACCCACTCTCTATGGTTCTGTGGCACACTCAGAACATCAATAAATATCATTAAACAGCCGCTATCCTGGCTTTGGCTGTGTGTGTTAAGAAAGCCTTGTGACAGTTACTATCACAGTTACTACATATGCTACAGAAATGAAGACACAGCAAATCTGCTTTCAGTTTCATTGTAAGCATGTAACTGTCATGAGAAGACATCTCCAGAATACCCAATTATGTCTGCCACAAAAATTTCCTCCCAAATTCATTTATCAGGTAAAGTTTCATTTGTCCCTCAGTGTAATGCCAGAAGTTCTGTGGCAAAGCTTTTTGGCAGAAAGGGAGTAGGTAAGATAAGGAGACACATGAGCTCACACAAATGCATTTGTTCAACCATGAAGCATCAGTATAACTGGTGACATTAATGTGCTCTTGAGCTCCACTCTTCAAATCTGTAATTGTAATAGGGGGCTTTTTGGAAACAGATGGGAACTTCAAGGCAGAAAAATAGGTTCACATTAATACATTCAACAGCCACAAGCACAATTTTGCAAGCTGGCATCTCAGCTATAGTACTTGGTTGAGAGTTCACTTTATTTATAAATGAGCTAGAATTACAAACAAGACAAAAAAATTTCATTGGCATTACATTTAAGTACTTGCAATTATTTTTTGCTTGTTTTGCTGTGAGTTACAGCAGGTTTATCTGAGAATTATAGCTTCTCATGAAAACAAAGAGTTGGGAAATGTTAAATGGAATTTGCTCCCCAAAGTATTTTGAAACAGAAGAATGTATTTTCATCAAGTCTTTAGAATAAGTATTTTTGATCTTATGATAAACTTGGCACAAGGAGAAACAAAACATATGGACACATACATATAGCAAGTGATTACTGTACCTCTAGCATAATTTACTATAGATGGCTGAGTTTAATCATATAAGCCATTTTATTACGTGGCAAGCAACTTGTCAATCAGGAAAGCATTCAATACTACCCTAGTTTGTAATAGTTACCTTTATCATCCTTTGATGTTGTCTTGCTTTCTTTAGATTCCTTAGTAGAGCTAGAGAAGCAAATTAAAAAAATCAGAAGAAAGTTGAAACTACAGAATTTGGTGTTGCATTTTATACTACTAACACTAACAGACAAGTTAACATTTCAAAAAATAAAAATGAAAAAGGGCCAGACTGTATATTTGAACAAATGATTCCCTTATGGATTCTTGCACTGATTTTCCCCAAGATGCCTGAAGATCTAGATTTTCTGACAACTCTATTCAGTGGATATATGGCAATCTTCTCCAGATTTCAGGACGGGGACTTGACTTCATTTTGTGTTCTTAGAACTGATAGCTGTTCATTACCATCATCACAAGGACATTTAAAAAAATCGTCAATTTGAAAAAAATAAATAAATGCTGACAATTCGACAATGCAATCAGTAGGACATAGTGTCTATACGAAGATCTTGAATTTTAAAAAGTAACTTATGGCGGTCAAAAAACCTACAGGCAGGAGCATAGGATACTAATTATAAGATTCTTGCTGCTACCCCCTTAATGTAGAGTGATCTTATTGAATGCTGGTACTCAGTATCGTAAAGAACTGACATAGAAAAACAAACCTCTTTGCTTGACCAGAGGCCCCAGTAGACGAGGGACCTTTCTTCAAAGTATCCTTTTCTTTGTCTCCAGATTCTGCTTTCTTTGAACCTTCTCTGGCTTCCTTCTTGACGGGATCACCCTTCACGCAGTCTTCCTTCTTACCATCTTTATGGTTCTCAGTCATCTCATAGTCCTTGCTTTCCTTCTCCAGGCTCTGTGAAATGGTATCCTGCACATCCTTTGGCTTACTTGCTTCAGAATCTGTAATTTTCACATTTTTACCTGTTTCTAGGAGGTCATCACCATCAAAATCCAGAGTGATGGCATCTTCGGCCTGGATTGTAACCGATATGTTATCATCCTCAGCTTCTTTCACAGAGGTGTTAGCTTCCATCTCTTCATGAGCCGTGTGATCAGCCTCAGCTAGGCTTTCTTCTGAAGGAAGAGGTTTAGATACTTCTTGTGTACCATCACCAGAACCTGCTTTATCTAAGAGGATTTAACAGGAATAAATATGGCAAAACAAGAAGTTTAAACAATTTCATATGCATAAGCTAGAATAGGACCTAGAAAATACAAAGCCAGTTATTAGCACTGATGGAAGGTTAGAAAAAAACACAAGGTGTATTAACACAAATATAAATCCTTTACCCAGGATCACTTATTCTTCATGGCAAAACACATTTTCTAGAGACAAATACCAAAACATTAGGAGGGAGAATATGGTTCCATCCTGGAGATACCCGTTCTTCATAAGAAGTATCCATTTTCCAGTTTAGGATTTAGCATTCCAGAAGAACACAGTTGCTTTGGATGTTCACAGTTTGATTTAATCTGTCTTTGAATCTTCCTGGTTCCAGAGCTTCTAACCTTCCCAAATCCAAACGAATTACAGTCTTGGAGAATTCCAGCCAGTCTTCCACGTTGGTGTTCTCTGTTTCTTTCCTTTCCAAGCAGTTGCTTGGCAGTCAAGTGAGGTGTACAAGGCTGCTGCAGAACATGGATGGGTGAGCCTTAATCCAGAGTTCGTAGACAAATGGTCCTCAATCTTCATCCACTGCAAAGATTTTCCATCTCAGTCCCACAGAGACATCTCCAGCCGTGTTCTTGGATTTGCACAGATGAGACACTTCGTCCGTGGGGTCCCTCGTAAACACGGAGTCTGTAGTTTTATCCTGTAGCTTCAGTAATGTGTTTATTCCATCTTGTGTAAAGTGATGGTGTTCCATGTCCTTTTGAGTCCACAAAATGTAGAATCCTTAAGACTTCTGTCCAGGAAGTCTGTTTGCCCAAATGAATTACATTCCTTCTATAGTTTCACTAATGAGCACAGCTTAAAAAATGGTAGCCACTCCACAGGTTTTCAAACACTTGTGTTACCATCCTATGTACAACTGGTATTTCTAAGTGACAGTAAGCCAAGCATATGATGGTCCATACATTTGTGGGGTGCTCAACTTCAGTGTGAGAGTGCAGCATTTCACTCAACATCAGTTACTGCAGTGCAAGTTGGAGGCTTTGGCATCAAGACTTACCGTGTATTAAAATCAGAGTCCTTGAATACTATGGGTTTTTATTAAGAATCATAGTATTGCAACTGTATTATACATCCACCACAGTAACTGATAAGTACTGTAATCAACTCTTAAGAGTAAAGTAACTCTTAGGAGTGAAATAAACTGACTGCAGTGATTCCAAGTGCTGAGCTCAATGAGGAGACAACTGATACTCAGTGCTGGAGATAAGCCTAGTATTAGTAGAGATTGAATGTTACAAGAGAAAGTTGCCTGCTCTACCAGAGTAAGACCTCTGAACTCTATTAAACTTTAGACATACCTTTCTCATTTTCTTCATCTTCCCCGTCCTGCAAGAAAAGGAAGTCAACACTAAATGTCTCCTATTTTGAAACGTTAAGCAGAATAGTTCGTATTTTTCATTGGATTTCTATTATACGAAGGCATGTACTGAAATGAAAACTGTTTCCAAAGATTATCCAGGAACCAAACCTGTACAGCTTCCTTGTCAAATCACCATAAAATTTTATGAAATCTCTTTATGAAACAACCCAGCCTTTATCTGCAACACTTGCAGTTTGCAGTTGGTTAGGACATGCAGATATTGTCTTACCCCTTAACTCAATGGGACATTTCTAAACCATTCCATGTCTTGCTAAAGCCTTCAGAATGGATGTCAAGCTGCTGATTACTACTTTCAGAGAAATGCAAGCAGTCCATCATTAGCTTTAAAAGCTCAAGAGAAGTCAGAAACTAGGTAGCCTCCCTCTAATAAGTATTTAAAAATGAAACTCTGGTTTTAATAGGTATTTACTTATTTCTCATTTATTTTACTGAGCAAAAGATGATGTATGAGATGTCACTTTTCAGACATCCGTTCCATGTAACTCAGAGAGAGATCAGACATTGGTATTAACAACAAAAAGCAACCCTAAACAACCACACCCAGTCCCACATTCTCTAAGGGCAGACTTCTATATTAAACAGAAGTTCTGAACTCCTGTACAGGCTGCATATACTACAACAGCATCTGGCCTAGCTCTCTGATACATTTTCAAGGGAGTATGAAACATATTCTTCGTGAAGTCTATGTACTGAACACTCCCAAACTGTAGACAGGAATTATGTCTTTAAATTGGTCAACTTACTTGGTATCACAATTATCTGCATTATTAAATATATGAATGAAAGCTTCCCACACTGTTTACCTTTATAGTCTTACATCATCTGACTCCAACATGCATGCCAGAACAGAAAAACCAGTCTAAAGTGATCTATTCCAATTAAATAGACAGAAAAATCAGCTTAACAGAACGGATTTAGAACTCACATGGACAGTTGGAAAAGGGTAATCTTCTATGTCTGGACCTTCATTTTCCTATAAGAAATAGGAAAGGGACTAGATTAGCAAACTATTTATAAGACACTCAAACATTCAGAGAGTCAAGAGACTCCCTTAAACCAGTAAACAATTAAGTGGATACACACACAACAGTGTGACCACCAGTGAGCAGTTCTCCTGATGTAAATAATCTGAACACTGAACTGAAAGACACAGGTCAGTACTACTACAAGGGAAAAGGACCACTTAGGAACTAAATCTGTATGGACTCTGGTAGAATTCTATCAATCAGTGCCACATTTGTTTCAGGACTATTCAAATACAAATCAAGGCAAAGAGTAAAGAGTAAAGTAGAGTAAAAAGAAAAAAACCTATCTTTTAGAGATAAGCAAGACAAACTGAAAAACTAATTCTGACTTCCTAGTAACAAACACTAAGAAAAATGTACATTTTGCTGATAAAAATTCCCGTAAAATACAGCCAGGTACCTGACTTTCGGAATCCTTCTCCACATCTTCTGTTGCCTCCACTTGCTCCAGGTCATGGTATCTTTTCTTTTCTGCAGATGGTAGTTCTTTAGAATTCAAGTTCTCATCTTCAACAGATTCTTTGAAGTCCTTCAATTCATCATTTCCATCTTGATCACTTGCATCTTGAGTTTCCAATTCACTTTCCTTTTGGTGTGAACACAAATACTTGGTATAACTAAAAGTATTAGTTTTATTCTGAAAACATCACTGCTAGAATCAGTGTTTCACTGCTGGATCAGTGTCTCACATGCATAATAAAATTCCTACCATGTTTTAAAAATCCCCCAGCTTCACACTCTTAGGCATCACATTGTGAATACAGTAAAAACAATGCTCCAAATTTCCACATAAACTGCCACAAAGAAAATGGAAGTTTTTCATTAACTAAAGTTAAACACTGGTCTTAAATACAAAACGGGAAAAGTTTTTACATACTTTTATTACCTTGACAAAAGAATCCTCTTCTACTGAAGCATCACCAGTCAATTCATCAGCTTCCTGCTTTTTACCTGAAATGATGGGATATGCTGTGACTAGACTTGCTATGTAGAGCACACTTTTAATACTGATCATGTGTTTGGCCTTACTTTATTATTCTCTACATGTTCTAGTTTAGCTGGATGGTTCACTATAATATAACCCTCCAAAAACTGAGTAACCCTCCAAAATGTCAGCTGAGTGAGAATGAACAATCAATGCTGTTGAACAAACAAGTGGTTACATCCAGGTTAGTGATCTTAATATCAATCCTTCTATTTTGAGTGATAATGGAAATCAGGGGAACATTGAACTAGAAACTAAACACTTCTAGAATTACTAAAGTTAACTAGACATTATGACTGGAAAAGTCTTGCCTTACAGGAAAACTAACATCACTGAGAAATGAGGTTAGAATGAACCTCTGAAGGTCATCTAGTCCACCCAATCGCCTGCTGAAAATTACAGTGAAGTTCCAAGTATGGTGGAATGGCTCAGGGCTTTATTTAGCTGCATCTTTGAATTTCCAGGGCAATTACAAGCCTCTCCAAGCCACCTTTTTCAGTGCTTTTCATCACCAGAGGATGAAGTGAGGCAGAAGAATTGAGCAGGTGAAGTTCTTCTGCTTTCTACATGTGCTTTACTGTATTAAAGGCCTGCTCCATTGAGGAATTCTGTTCTTCCAGCACAGGCACACTTTTCTCTATTAGAGAGGTCTCTGTGGGGATGATGACTAGACACAATTCCCTTTGGAACCCACTGCATTTCCTTAATCTTCTGAAAAGCAAGACCTAAGAACACTAGATAGAAACATCTCCACACAAACATAGCCTTTAAAGAACATTCTGTCTCTTTGATTCAGTCTATCAAAGATTAGCCTATGCAACAGTTTTCAGTAGCACAAGGTACAAAAGCAGTTCTGTTAGGAAGTGGCTTTACTGTATCTTCTACTGAAACTCAGTGTCAATTCAAATGCAAATGAGATGGCAGTCATAATTAGCACTTAATGCTTCATTTTTTGGCATCATATCTTCCCTCCTCCCTTCATCCTCTAATGAATGGCTAAACCAATTCCATAGTTATTCCAAAGGAATATAAACGAAAACCATAAGTCAAAGTTTGACACAGTATGGACATCTCTGCTAGATGAAATACTCAATTCTTTTGGCCATTAATTTCCATGGTCTTTCATATGCAGCTGTTAAATGCACTTCAAAGCTGGAAAGTACTCAACTACAGAGCAAGAAGAGACACTACTGTTTTGGGTTTGCTTGGATTCCAGTTGCTTTTACTCATTTCCCTGAAAGGCAACACTCTGACCATACTCCTAGAAAAAGCACATTGTTGCTTTCAGTACAGGCACACACTGATCTCCAGGAAAAGGCACATGGCAGAAGCTCTTTCTGTGACTGCAAAACTGAGATTTAAACTTTCAGATCTAAAGTCAGTGGCACTGATTTTACTTCACCTAAAACAAACAAATCCCAAACCTCACAAGAAGTCCTGCTTTATACTTGTAATAAAGTATAGATTCATATACAAAATAGATTTGTGAGATTCTGGTACAAAAAGCCAGCTGCACAGGTATACGAAGGGAAGCCAGCTCTTCTCACACTGGAAAGGACAGTTTCTGATGTGCATCACAGCTGATGCCTGAAACCAGGACTAACTCAAAATTTGTGTCAGCTTTTCAGCATTCTGTGATAGAATCTACAGATCCCAGATATCTTCGACATAAATAAAAAGCAGTGAGAAACAGCAAGGATTTCTACACACATTCTACTGCTTTCTGTTTTACCCTCTCACATTTCAGTTCGTTTGTTAAACCTGAAAGACCAAGTTTTTCCTGCATCCCATATCCAACTAAGCATACACAGAGACAGTACACACAGCAGATGCTCAAGACATTCAGCATCTCTAGGATAGACTATCATGAAAGCTATTTAAATAATTTATTTTGCCTGAGGAGATATGGCTGGTGAACTAGAAGTGAGACTTTATAGGGAACAGCAAAGAAAACCAAACCAACAGCAAAGCTACCTCAAGTTAGCCTCACCATTATGCAACAGCAGCTAGAGAACAGAACGATATTTTATTGACTGGTCCTCATCAAGTTACAGCACTCAGTAATGAAGCTGTTTGTATCTTTTATTTGCTACTAGATTAAATAATGATTTCATTAGCCCTTCTTTACTGTGTCTGTGGTCTTTGTAGCAAGTCCCATTTACTCTGAGTACCAGAGGTATTCCAAGGCATAATGAGACCTGAACAATGACCTTCACTTTACAGCTTCAATCCAGAAAGTGGTGTAAGCTTGCTCTCCCTCTCAAGCTCTGTGTTTCAGGTTACTTTGCTGTGGTTAGAGTTACACTGGTCAAAAGCAGCATTTTGACCAATTCTGATACAGACAGTTTTCAGATGTTGGTACAGTAACTTGCCAAAAAGCCAGCATTCACAAAAATTCAGCATTTGTCTGACTGACACTCATCCACAATAGGCTACTGAAAGGCACTTAAATTCATATAACTAAAATTAGATTGCAACAAATACCTTGCAGAAAATGACTGTTTCTCTGAACTTATTCAAGACTAGTGTTGAGCTGATTGAAGGGTAAGTTAATGAAGAGAGCCAGAACAGCTGAACCTTCTGCAGACAACATGCACAGCTGGTCTAGAGTCACACAAGTTGTCAACACCTAAATTTCTGTACAGCTTTATCCAAGCAGTGGCTGTTGAAAATGTCAGTGTGTACACAGCATTCACCACAGACTGGGCGCTTAACAACACCAACACTCATTCACCTTGGAATGATGGCACTCCTTTACAAGCCATCTCAATCCCTTCTCTGGCAATGGCAATTGCTACACACCATAAAATTGCAACAGACTATTACATAGAGAGTACATATTCTCCTTATAAGTCAAAGAATCAGAATGTTTTTAAAATGTTGGTTTAACATTATGCAGGTTTAGCTTTCATTTCATTTACAAGTCTTACAGTACCACAAGCTTATTCTACCTATTGATGGTCCTCCACATGAGAAATTCAGGCTACCTGAGTGTTTACAGAATTATAGAGGAGTATAATCTGGACAACTCTTGAACTAGATATTTGCATCTCAGGCAGAAGCAGAGTGATACACTCATCAGAAAATTTTGGAAGAATTAGTGTTTGTATTTCTTCTGGTATTCCTGCTGAAACTCCCAACAGGGTTTTGTCACACCTAATGCTAAAGACTCATCAAAAACATGGGGTAACAGGTAAAGAGGAGAGAAACCCTTACAATGGAATAAACACTCTATAGCATTAAGAGGTCTAGTGCAATTTGGAAAGTATCATTTGCCACAATATTAACAAAAGTAATTATTTTCTAATTCTGAAATGGTATCATGAAGTACAAGAATATTTAAGTCTTCTACTGTGTCTTATTTTTAGAAAGAAACGTCTGCAAAAGCCAAGTGTACAACTTAGTTTACTTTGTTTTGTTCTTATATTTAAGTAACTAAACAGTTTTAATAAAGAAGTCAAAATTATTTGGGCAATGGTGCATGCCAGCCACTGTCAGCTGTCAGCCTTTGATCCAAGAAATCATATTATCAAACTGGAAATTCAGTTGCAAACTAGAGTGGTACTTAAGACACAAACTAACAGGTATCTAGCTGGCCTCAGAAACTTGTAGAGCAGCAAATAAACATCCTTGCTCACATTAATTCTCCAAGGTTAAAAATGATCAGCCTACAATCTATTCTTCACCCACACTAATTCCAGAACTCATCAGGAAAGTAATTTTCAATTACCAATTTTAAATACTTAAATATTCAACAACATTTTTGACTGCAGATCCTTCAATCGAGCATTCATATCAGAAACATTTGAAAAATATTTCATACTACTAAGTAAGGTAACTTCCTCTAGATAACAGACTGGGCAGCAGAATGGTCAGGCTTGAAAAGATAAGCTTTTTCCAAAAACTGTCATCTTTTTATAAAAAGAGAAATTTGTCCACAGCTATTAAATGCTAGGGTGGAAAGGCACAGCTGAGGTACTAAAGAAAGGAGCACCTGGCATTTGTTCTTTTCAAACTTTAACTGGCAAAACCAATTGATCCTACTTGTATAACTCTTCTGACTAGCTACTCTGCAGTTCTTTGCCCTTATTATTTAATTAAAGCAGCTTCTGGAAAAAGTGTTACATTTTGACTAACTTTGCATGAGGATTGATCCATGATTCTTGCTGCATTACAGAATCCTTCTGCAAGCATTTTTTAAGTTGTATGAAATAAAGTCCCACTCTTAGTCTTGTTAGTATTCTCCACCCTTTTTGTAAACATACACACAAAAAAAGCAAGGAAAGACAAATGTATCATTCTCCCCCTGCCCCATTCCTGCTCTAATTTGGCCTGTATCAATATTCCAGATCAGGGTTTTGTAACAGACAGTACTAGGGAATCAGACATCAGGCTTTTCCCACAGACCTTAAGAGCTCCAGTAAAACTGGTTACAGAAGACTTTCAGAGCTAAACCCTACAGCCACCTGACACGCTTCTTGACTTTTTGGAAGGACAACCTCCTTCCTTCCCTCCCACTGGCCTCCCACTCTGGCTGCTATGAGAAGGTTTTATCACCACTTTCACACCCTGGCCTTCCCTGAATGTGTGTTTTCTTTGTAAAAGAATATCTAAAACTCCTACCCTCCCTTGTACACCAATAATAGCACAGGGAAAAATACTATAGAACTGGTAATGTCATTAATTTTACCACTGTCTAGCAGTAAAATAATTAAAAACCAAAATTAAAGTAATTAAAAACCAATATTAGTCTGAAGCTGTAAGGTATAAACAAGCATTAGCAAAAAGGCCTGGATCAATCTGTCAGCAAAATCAGTAAGCAGGAAAAACACCTCACAGTGAGTAGTTAAAAATCAAACAATGTCTTATTTCATACAGTTAGAAATAAATCAATATGATAAAAAAAGATTTCCTCTAGACTAAGAAGTGAATTTTTCATGTTCCACCATGAACTTCCAATCCTTTTGGCACAAAATTTGTTCATAAGACTTTTGTAATCTAAAAAGCAATGAGGAAAAACTCCTGAGCTTGCAAAGATAAGAACTTCACAAACACTGTGTTTTCCTTTGAGGTTTTCCAAGAACCCACATGTCATATATATGCATTAGGATTTGGTGCACAGGAGAGGTGGCAGGGAAGAGCTACTGAAGCCCTGCCTCGGGCAGCAGCAGCTCTGCTTGGCAAACTACCTCTGCAGAAGCAAACTACCCAAGAAGCCAGTTCAAGGACATTATGCATATCATGATATTAGTTTGGAGACTAGGAGGATGAAAAGCAGCAGATAAGAGAAGTGTTTGTCACAGCAGAACATGGAGCCATTTAGATCTCTACATGAAAAACTGTGGAAGAGTTTCCTTATTTAGCTTCCATGTAGTTATCTTAATCCTCAGCCACCTTTCTAAAGCAGGGAATAAAGTAATGTCATAGAAAAAAAAATGAAACCACATTTGAAAGTTTACTTCCTTTCACTTTTCTAATGTGTGAAGAGTATAGAGAAGTTATTCAAATTTTCTTACTAATTTCAGCATTCACAGCACCAGATAAAAGACTGAATAATCACTTTCAGCACAAAACTCAGCCCATAACAAGAGGCAGTGGTGTAAGACTGTTCATGTCCAAAACAGGCCCCTGTAGCACACGTGAGAACACTCTTAGTGTGCATGTTCAATGAGGAATGCTGGGAATAGAGCAGACAGGTCCTTTCCCAGGACTAACAGATCATGGATGCTCCCAGAACAACTGAAAACACAAATCCAAACAAAAAATCCTCCACATTCCAAACTCACAAAACAGTATTTAATTTCTGTTAATTTCAGGCAAAAGAAAACAGAGCTGAAAAATCTGAAAAAACATCACTGCCAAACAGATCAGCACAAAATCTAAATATTAATTTCTCACAACAGAAAAACTAAAATCTCTTGGACATTCCACTGTGAGGCCTCAGCACCTATTTAGAAAATTCATGTTTATACATCCTAGAGAGCATAAAATACATCCACACTACACAGTCCTCTTCAGGGAGGAACCCCCACCACATACTGCTGTGCCCTCATCACCAGCAGGCTCCAGCACCTGCTCACGGCTGAAGAACCTCTGCTGCTACACAGATCCCTCCGGACACCCCAGAGCAGCTCCTGCTCCCGCCCTGCACCTGTAACAGCCCACACTCAGGGGCTCTGAACACAGCAGGCTGCAGACCCCTCCCAGCTCATCTACAGCACCTCAGCACACACAGCACACGGCTCCAGGGGCTGGGGGCAGGACAGCCACTACCTCACAACACACATCTCCTAACCCAGTCATTTTCCATCGGTTTATATCTCTTGATATTCATACTGCTCCAGCACCCCCATACATTGTCTGCAGACAGTGACTGGAAACAGACACGCAAGGCAAAGGATGTCTTAAATGACAGAAGATATAAACAGTAAAGTCACAACTGTACCCAAACTACAGACCACAGTCCTTCTTTAAGGTGATACATGCAAAAAAACCTATGTAGGAATATAAAGTACATAAACAGATCCTAACCTTTGCCTTTAGTTGGTTTCTTGGTGGGTGTGTCAGCTGAAACACTTATTTCAATATTATCTGGATCACCTCCTTCCTCTTCAATAGCCTAAATGACAAAAAAATATAAATTTTAATGGCTTTCACTGGAAAGCTAGACAGTTTGACTTCAGCAGAAATCTGTAAGCCAAACAGTTCTTTCAGCATCTCAGAAATATTTGGTAAAACACTTTGGGTTAAACCTTTCACTTAAAGCTGGAGAAGAGCAAGGGAACACTAACGATAAAGGCTGAGAGTTTCAGCTGTTAAAATGACACTTTGGAAGTGCAGCTTATCAAGAATCCGCACCTTTCTCTCTGGAAACGTAACACTAGAAGGCCTCAAGACATCCATAATGGCACTAAGGGCAGCTCAAAAACAGGACAGCGGGCAGCACAGACACCCCTCAGCAACAACCTGCCCCGGGGCTCGCCCGACGAGCTCCGGCGCCCGGGGCGGCGGGCGGGCCGCAAGGCCGCGGGGCGAGCTCCGCCAGCCGGGGCGGGGAGCT
>VZRX01007539.1:65197-109861 GCA_013398075.1 Notiomystis cincta
CTTCACGCAGAATGTATTTTTCCTTTTTTATTCAGCGCCTCGTTGACGCACAAAGCAGTGTCTTCACTGCGGGCAGCCGCAGCTCTCTCTGGGGTTTTGTCACAAATTTGTCACAAATTCCCCCCTTAGGGAAATGAGTTTCTATTTCAGTGCGTAATAGGGTTTCTTATGACGTCATTTGTTTTGTTTGCGAAGTTAGTGTTCTCTTAACCCATGTTAAAAAAAGATCACCGTTTTCAGGTGCTTTTTGCCTGATAAACAAGGAAGTAGCAGTCATTCAGAAATGTAGGCCAGCATCTTCAGAGGTACGTAGGCTTGTCGCTGTTGCAGTGGGTAGGTGTAAGGGTCTGCACTTTTTTGGGTGTCTGTGTTTCTGTGATCAGGGCTGAGCATGCCTTGATGGAATTTTCATGTTGTTTGAGTAAGCTTTTCCATGGCTTGAAGTGATTTTATGAAATCATAAGCAAGGCCTGGTTGTATTAGCTGATTAAACAAGATCCTCAATTCCTGGTACCCAAGTACCTCTCCAGAAGAGGACAGAATGCAGGAGGTAAGAGTTTGCTGTAATTAGAATAATTTGATTCTAATGCAGTTATTTCAGAAACAGAGATTTGACTGAAAAGATAGACCTGGGTTTCTCATGGTGTCTGTCTCATAAACTATTAAATGAAAGCTAGGTTTTCAGGTGCAGAGTAAGGTTTTACATTGCCTTTGTAATAACTTGTAGAAAATTCCAAAGGTACATTAATGCTGGATACTTAGTAGAAACCTTTTCCAGAAAAACTAATATTTAAATAGTTAGAATGTGATGCCACTCTTAAAACCAGAAATTGCATCATCTTGTTCACATATCCATAGTTCTTGCTGTCAGAGTAATTTAAGCAATTCAAGTGTTTTTGCACTTACTTTATTTGGATAAAGGGACTGTCTGGGGCAGGGAGGGAACAGAAGCAAACCCTGTTAGACAGGATAATTCTTGCTGATGTGCAAGGATTGATAGGGAGAGAAGTGATCCTGGTGCATTTGATAGAGTGAACATCTGGTCACCTGCCTTGTGCACTCACCCACAGTATAGAATCACCTATGGAATTCATTAGGTGGGAAAGGCTGTAAGCACATTTTGTGTTTCACATTAATTAAATTATAGTGTATAGGACACCAAGCTTCCTGTGTTAAAACTCTTGAAATCTCACATATTTAAAAATTTGGTTTTTATTGAGGGTTGAAGCCCTGGCAGCTGCAGCTGTGGTTGTATCTGGTATTGGGAGCTTGAGGGTGAACAACAGCTTCCAGTATTCCTGCATATTTTGCATGTCCTTTCAAAATTTGGATGAGAACATTCTGACCTTTGAGAAATATGTCCTTTATGAAGGGATGGCTTTTGTAAAAGTGTATAAAGAGTGTATCTTAACATGACTGTGACTGGCACTTTATCTTTGAATTAGTAACTTTGTTGACCTACATAACCAGATCAGTTCTAGCAGTTGATTTTCAGTGGAGGTGGCTGTGTTGCAGTAACATTTAGCTGACAGCAGTTGCTGCCTTCTTTTTCCAAGATGTACAGTCCTTCATGTCAGTTGTTTATATTTCCCCTAATGGTGAGGACATTCTTTTGAGAAGGTAGATGTGATAGTGCCCTCCATGATGTATTATAGAGGCTTAGATGTCAAGCAGTTGATAAATAGGGAAAAATTGAGGGGGGAGTGATGATGGGATGGGGAACAGGATGATTTAGTTCACATGTAAACAGTGGGATAGTACAGGGAGATGGATTTGCTGTAGGCAGATGTTGCATAAAGAGTTCCTCACACGTTTCCTTATGTGCAACCTCCTTTAAGGGAGTTGTCAGCAGAATTTTGGGTTGGTGAAAGAAACATTTTCTTATGTTCCTTTCCTTCTGCCCGTTAGGGTTCTCTGCTAGGCCCAGCCTAAGCCCACCAAGAAAAACACCAATCTGTACTTAACCTTAAAGGAAGTTCACTAGTTAAAGACTTCAGCTGTGGATTCATTTTGTGTTTCTTATAAGAGCACTGTAAACTTTGGAAGCAGCTACACTGACAAAACTTAGGAGACTACAACTTAGAGTAATTATCCTATTCTTACATCTATCCCATACAGCATTTTTCAATATGCATGTTTAAAAATCTCTTTTCAACCTTACTGACATGCTAACAGCCAAACCATTACAGATCTGGTGATAAAACAGGATTATTTTGCCGTTCTATATAGTTTATGCTGCTTGGAAAAGGAATTGCTCTAAATGAAAATGATGTCTTCCTTATTAAGTGTTTACCAAGTGAAATCTAAGAAGGCTGGTTCATGGCTTTCCTAGGAGGAGGCCAGTAAGGGCTCTTTGTTTCTGTCTTTTTTTCCCCCCCAATACTGTTTAGTCCTAATATTTGACTGCCGTTAGGTAAAATGTTTACCTTTGGCTCTACTGAGTGCAGAGTGGAGAATTCTGCTGCAGTGTCCTTTCCTTTGAAACTGGCAGATCTACTCAGTTTAGTGTCTGTAAAATCCCCTACTTTTGATAGGTTTCCTGACGAACAGCATAAAACTGTCGTAATGGTTAATTTCACAATTCTTACTTGAAAGGTTCTTACTAGCAGCTGTGGCAAAGATCATGTTTCACTTTGCTCCTCAAAGCTTTGTTGAGAAGTGTTTGCAAAATGACACTACATCAAGAAGAATTACACATACCTCAAAGGTCAAAAATGCCAGGGGGGCTAAGAAACAATTTTTAAAAATAATTTTTGATGGCTGCGTAATTCAGAACTTCCTTAACTGTCTTGGGAAGCACAACTCCTAGTTAAGATCTTAAATTCCAATTAAAAATTGCATTTTGTCATTCTTTTATAAAGCTACAACTTTTTATTCCCAAGTTCATTGATGTTATGTTTATCTTGGAGTTCACTGAAGCCAAAACATTCCTGATTGCCAAATCATAATGCTTCTATCTTAAACCCACGATTTGCATAGCATTAATGTAGCTAACTGATTTTAGCCTAGGACAGAGCAAAGAAATGTCTAGGCTGAAAAATGTGCTGTGAGCCCATGTATGTCAGATACACCTGCCTGCATCCGTGGTGCAAAGGCAGACAGACTCCTGGTCCAGGTGGGTGTGTGCATGGTGGTGCTTGATTCAGGCTGGGAGTTCCTTGGGTGCATTGTGGCCTTGGACTGACTGTGTACAGCAGGGCAGCTCACCTGTGCTCAGAGGGCTCTGCAGAGCCGCTCTTATCTCGCCATCCAGCAGGAGGTGCCTCCAGCTGCACATGCTCTGTGCATTTTGTCTGCTCCAGCTGGAGGCAGGCCGTGGATCCTGTCCTGAAGAGCTGTTCTGTTCCTAGCTGTGGTGTGCTGGATTCTGTTGAGAGGTGAGACAGACACTTCAGTAGTCTCTCCCTACGAGGACAGTGCTGTTCAGCCTCAGAAGTGAATGGCAACAACACACAGGCACAACAGAGGAATTCTGTAGCTGTGCCATAGGTGGCCTGACATTTCTGTTTCAAGATAATTGCTTAATGAACTGAATTGACTTAGGCGTCAGGAAGCAAACCTTGAAGGTCCCAGAGGAATATTTTTCAGGGATAAAATTAAGGAGACTTTTCTGGGCCAGAGGTTGGATACTGTTCCTTACAGTACTTGATGGTGCAGTTACTGTGGTCTGACTTTGAAATAGCTTTACAAAGGTTAGTAAGGGTAGTACAGTACTTCAAATAAAGTTGTTTTACTTCAAGAGTAGACTTTCCAAGGCAGTGATGTTCCTAGAATTGCCTGCAAGGAGTGGGTGAGCCTCCCTGCATTGCTGTGGCTCATGTAGCAGTAGCACCTCTGCAAAGCACAGACAAACCCTTCTGTCTGGGGTGGATGTAGTGGGCTGGCTTTGGGAGTCTGTAAGCAAGAACTATTTCCAGAACATTATTATGCAGTTAGTAACTCATACTATGTGTGTTATTCTGCAATACTGTACCTTTCTGTAGGGCAGAAGATAAGTATTCTGCTCGGAGAATTCTTGAGTAATTTTGTCATTCGAAAATTGAGTCATCACCGTGTCTGCATTAGAGCACAGAAAAGAAATTGAGAGTGGCTTGCAGTGGTATTTCATATTTTCCTGTGAATAAAGATACATGATACCAATGCAAACACTGTAGAATTTCTGATTACCTTCTGATGCTGTTTTATAAAATGCGTAGATCTTTAACTTACTAGTTGCATTATTTTCTGTCAAAGATTAGAAGACCAAAATATAAGATGCTTAAATTTAGTAGTTTAAAGAGCCTTGTTTTTTTTAATGAATTGATTAAAAGAAAAGAACCAGAAGTGAAGAAGACTGCAATAATATTTTGAAATCTGATTGCACTTGTTTTCCTGAGAGTGGAACTGAATGTTCTTCTGATGTTCTTCTTCTTGTTACTTACTCTGCATTGTACAGGCACACAGGTTGTCCCTGCTTGATAGACATGAAATGAGTAAGTCAGGACTGCCTCTTTTAGGAAAATGAGTGGGGGAGTTTTGTGGTCTGCTCAGTGAGTTCCTTATTTTGTTGAAGCAGCAGGGCATGATAGCACTGAGATTGGCTCTCCATGGCATTGAGTTGGAGTCCAACTTCTGCAGTGGCTCATAAGCCTTCTGTCAGCTCCCAGTGTGTCAGGGCCATGCAGGAATAGGTCTTGCTTGGCTGCCTGCACTTGAGATTGGAAAGTAGCAGTGCTTAGGTTTTCTCACTTTGTTGAAGGCTTTGTATGAATTTTATAACCTTTTTCATCTTCCTGTTTCTTGATATAGCTAATAGCCTTACTAAAAGAATAAGAATAAATCTTTTTAATGAGAGGAAAGAAAGATTTTCTCAGGAATTTAACAGTACCAGTATTAGCTTGTCAAAGTAAAAATAATGTTAAAAGTAAAATCTGATACAAGCTGCACATCAGGGAAGGGAATTAGTTTTAAAAAGTTAGTTGGGAGTTCAGTGACCATATGCAAAGAAAACAAGTTAGAACTGAATAAAGGGGCTACAAATGCAAGGAGACTTTTTTCTAGATGGTGAAGGGAGTTGACTGTATTTCAGAATGTGGCTGAAATACATTTTCAGGGTAGTGATATGTTAGGTCACATGTATTCATCCACCAAGTTTGTACCAAAAAACTGAGTTATATGTTGTATAATGAAGCGTTTTACTGTCTTATAGTGCTGTAATGCTACATACTTTTTGATTGCTTATAAAGAAGTTAATTATTAATGACAAAATCGTTTGCTCCATCTCATAACTCAAATGTGATTTGCTTTGATATGTGATCATAAACTTGCTGTAAAGATCTCTTTAACCTTGTTTTTTGACTTAGCTGTTTCCAGGGACTTCCCGGTTTGCCTGAATTTTCTTGCCTGGCTGTATGTCTTGGAATGATTAATATCAGTGGCTTTATGTGGCGAAAAGGATAAAAGTCATGTGCCCTTCATGACTCTAAACAGTCATACACCTGAAGGAGGAACTTGGAATAACTATTTATAATTTTCAGGTAGCTCTCTTAACAGCTCTTCATTGAGTCATAATGGCTTAAAGGAAGATGGTGAATGAAAACTTTGAGAGGAAATATGGAGGACTAAGTCAATAGGCAAATGTTTTGATTAGGAAGGAGGAACACTAATGCTGATTGACCTTACTTCATCTTGCTGCTTTTTGAAAAAGCTTCTGAGGACTACTTTTAACTAGAAGTAGATGATGTAGGAAATTCTAAATGTTTTAACAGCAGATGATCTCATTCTAATGACTGCATTATTTGCATAATATTTTTGTAGTCACTCTTAAATTTTGTTGTCTGTGCAAAAGAAAAATGTCTTAACCACTGAAGATACTTAAAATGGATTGACATCTAGTCCAGCTTTTGTCTTTTTTTGGTCAAATTTTTTGTTTCAAAGTTTGTAATAGCATTTCTAAATAGTGAAGGAATGGATTATTTGTCATTGTTGATTGCTGTCATTCACTATAAAACCACTCCTATTCAAGCTGTTGTGTAAGTTTATAGTTGGAAGGCAGCAGCTCTCTGTGAGTAAGCAGTCCTTCAGCCTCTGTACTGGTTAGGGAAAATGAAGAGTTCTTGATTACTTGGTTGAATTTCCGTGGTTGTAAGAGTAAAATTAAACAAAATGTTTGAATCTATGTTAGCTGGCTAGTGTATGTAGGCTGCCTGTTGGAATAAAACTAACCAGTAAATAAGGTTTCAGATGCACTAGTTTTACTGTGTGATAATTTCAGGTTTTTGTCAACTTATAGTAGTTTGGGGTTTCTCAAAGTGTAAGTGTCATTGCTCTAATTTTTTTTGCTGTAATTTAAATAACTATACCTGTATTTCAGCACAGTGACCCCTGCACTAAAGTAAACAGAGTTTATGCAAAGATAATCACATTCAGAATGCAGAATTTTCATAACTGATGGAGATTCCTCCACTTTAATTTAACAATAAAAAGGGGGGTAGCACTCCACTAAGTAGAACAGAATCCTTTGTAAATCAGCCCCTGATTGTGCTCACATAATGAGAAAATGTTCAGATTTTTATTTTTTAAAAAAATTCAGGGGTCAATTCTCTTTGATTCTGAAGTTTTCATGTTAAAAGGATGGGAAGCAGTTATGTATAGGCTGGACATGTAGTATGTACTGGCAAGTGTGACTTCCTGAATAAAATAATATATTCCCCCAAAAGCTGAAATATTTTGTGGATTTTCTAAAAAAATTGTGATGAAGTACAGGGTTATTGTGGGAGGCTCTGGGTTGGATTTGGACTGGGGTGAAGACTGACTAGACTGTTTCATTTCTGTAAAACAGCGGTGGATAAATAAGAGCTAAAAGGTGACCTTGAGAGGCTCAGAAAAAGGTCTATGTACTGCTTGTTCTCTGTGTGCTGTGGAAGGTCTGAATGTTATATTCCTGCCCTTATTAGAAGTTGGATAAAATGGAAGTCTTGGTCTTAATCTTTTCAAAGAAAGATGGTGCATGTGTGTGAGGGTATGGAGGAGCACAGTGAGGACTGTGTGAGAGCTGGGTCTGAGAAGGGTAGACAGCAGAACTCCACAGCCTTAGCAGTCTTTGTTTTCTATGTAGACTTTTTGCACTCCTAATGTTTATTCTAAGTTTTTTTCCAATTTTGCAACTTCTTTTTCTCAGCCCTGAAGAAGAAGGTAGCCTTATATAGTGCATTCCACTAAAACCTATTGCTGTAAAAAAGTAGTGCTTTGATGAAGTAAGAGCCCCTTGTCTATATGGGCAAGAGGAGGTTTGTTCCAACTTGCATGAATATAGTTTTTGATTTGCATGAGACATATCTATCTGCTGTAATTCCAATAGAGAACAGCAACTCTTTCTTATCAGAGGATATAGGCCTCATATTTAACAGTAATTGTTATAAATGTTTGTGAGAATATTCAAATGGGGCTTTTCAGCTGGGGCTCTAGGATCCAAAAGGTTCTTGATCTCCAGAAAGATCCTATCAACTCAGGGCTTCTGTACATTTTAGTTCTGCAGTATAGATGCCTTTTGTAAAGCTTTTATTCCAGATGACATCACATGGAGTGTAGTAGTTGTTAGTTGCTTATGGCTATGAAGAGAACACAGGTTGCCTGGGATATGCATCAGTTTATACCCTTTGCAAACTGAAATAAGTAAATCTTTGGGGTCTGTTAGGAACAGCTAGCTCACTAAAAACATCAACTTGTGAAACAGTCTAAAAAATTCTTATTTAAATCTGTTCTGTGGTCTCAGTCTTGTATTGGTATGTTCTATGACAAAATAAATGTGAGCGTTAAATATTAACAGTGCACGTAAGAGTGCCGTGGCATTTTGGAGAGTTTGGAGATTCAGGCAGACAATTATGGACCTGAATGGGCAGGGCTGCTTAACCTGCCACAGATCACAGAATCATCATAGAATGCTGTGGGTTGGAAGCAACCTTAAAAGTCCTCTACTGCCAACTTCTCTGCCATGGACAAGGACACCTTCCACTAGACCACGTTGCTTAAAGCTCAACTTTTCCATGAACTCTTCCAGGGATGGGACATCCGCAGCTTCTCTGGGTAACCTGTTTCAGTGTCTTAGCACTCTCACAGGGAAGAATTTCTTCCTCATATATGATCTAAACCTGCCCTCCTTTGGTTTGAAGCCATTCCCCCTTGTCTTGTCATTATATGCCCTTGTCCCTCTCCAGCTCTTTTGGAGCCCCTTTAGGTACTGGAAGGTGGTGTAATGTCTCCTTGGGGCCTTTTCTTCTTCAGGATGAACAACCCCAGTTCTCTCAGTCTGTCTTCACAGGACAGACACTCCACCCCTGGGAGCATCTTCATGGCCCTCCTGTGGTCTTGCTCCAGCAGCTCCACATCCTTCTTATGCTAGGAGCCCCAGAACTGGACACATTAGTCCAGGTGGAATAAAAGGACAATCCCATCCCTTGACCTCCTGGCCACACTTCTTTTGAGCCAGTCTAGGATATAATTGACATTCTGGGCTGCAAACACACAGTGTCAGGTCATGTACTGCTTCTCATCCATTAATACCCTTGGAAGTCCTTCTCCCCAGAGCTGCTCTCACCCCTCTCTCTGCCCAGCTTGTGTTTGGGCTTGCCCCAGCCCAGGTGCAGGACCTTGCACTTAGCCTTGTTGAACTTCGTGAGGTTCATGCAGAGCAACCTCTGAAGGCCTGTCAGGGTGCCTCTGAGTGGCTGTTGTTGCTGTTTCTAGATAGCTCAGATGTTTTTTGTGACTTTGTTCATACTGTATCTGTGCTGCTTAGGGAGCCTTATTCCACTTAGGGTATTGTTGCACATTTTTTCTTGATCAGTCTTATGGGTAGTTCAGCACAACTTGCTGTATACTGTCAAGTATCTACTATAGCCTTATTCAGCTGAGGCATAAAAACCCCTGATATTTATTTACAGTAAAGAGTGTTTCAGTGGTTATCACACTGGGAACCAAATTGTTTCATCGTTCCCTTTTGGGAATTGAAAGCAAAGGCAGAGATGTCAGATGAAGCAGATTGAACATGGGTCTGTTATTAAGGTTACTGTTGTCTGTGTCTCAGTAGCCTTCCAGTACAAAAGTATTTCTCTGGGGCTAATGTTGTACATTGGCAGTTTTATATTTTGGCAGGGAGGGGAACCTGCCCCATACCAACTGTTAAGGGAACATATGATATGCTCAGTTTCTATCATAGGGTAAGAGTCAGAAGTACATGGACTGAAAATAGCTTTGTACACTGTACTGCTAATGTGTGGTGGTTTCTAAAGAGACTCGAGGTAGTAAATGGATTTTTATTACTTTGCCCCCAAATAATAATGTTTCAAAAATCTCTCATGTTTCATTCCTTTTCATGTCAGAAAAGAACCATGAATTCTAAGTAACTGACTTTTGTAGCTCAATTGACAAGATACAACCCCATGTATTGTGTGGAAGTATTTCATGTCCTTTTGTTCTGTTGCAGGGGAAAAGAAAGGCCTTACTTAAAAAGCATGCGTTTTATTTAGTTGATGGGTATAGGAGCTATTTAGCCAAAACTCAGGTAACTTCAATAAGCAGTAGCCTGTAACTGCCATGCTAAAGTATCAGTAAAGCAGACATAATCTGTTTTGCAGGTGGTATACACCAGTATTCATTCTGTGAAAGTGATAATGTTTTCACCACCGTAAGAACTTCCCTTAAATGCAAACTGTAAGAGTTCTGTCTTAATGAAAAATTACATTGTCAAAGAATATTTTTAATATTTTGGAACAGTTGTATTTCGGTTACTGTTGTTTTGCTATTCCCACTGGGGGATTAGTCCTAGCAGTAAATGGGTTTTCTTTTATTTCAGCTTTGCTTTTGAGAAAATCTAATGCTTCTTTTCTTGATGCTTATCTCTTTTATTTTCTAGGCCTTTCTTAAATCTTTCCATGTCTAAATGGACTCCTGAATGTAATATAGTTTATACTCTAAAAGCGGATATGAAGAGTGAAGTTCCTTCTGATGCACCAAAGAGACAGGAGAGTCTGAAGGGGATCCTCTTGAACCCGGAGCCTATTGGGGCGGCCAAAAGCTTCACTGCAGAAGTTGAGATGATTGCCAGTAAAGTAGGGAATGAGTTCTCTCACTTGTGTGGTGATTCTCAAAAGCAAAAGGACATGAATGGCAACCATACAGACCAAGAAAAAGGTATCGTGGTGCGAAAAAAACGCAAGAGCCAGCAGGCTGGTCCTTCATACACTCAGAACTGTCCTGATAAAGAGAATAAAGGAATCTTGGGATTGAGACAGCATCTAGAAACACAGAGTGAAGACAATGATTCTTCTTTTAGTGACTGTATCTCTTCGCCTTCATCTAGCTTGCATTTTGGAGACTCTGACACAGTAACATCCGATGAAGAAAAAGATGCTCCTGTGAGACACCCTCAGGCAGTGTTGAATACTCCAAGTAGAACTCACAGTGCAAGGTCACAGAAGTGGCCTCGGACTGAGGCAGACTCTGTACCTGGGTTATTGATGAAAAGGCCCTGTTTTCACAACAGCTCTCTAAGAAGACTTCCCTACAGGAAGAGAGTGGTGAAAACAAGTTCATCACAGCGGACACAGAACCAAAAAGAGCGAATTTTAATGCAGAGGAAAAAGCGGGAAGTGTTAGCCCGAAGAAAGTACGCTTTGCTCCCCAGTTCTAGCAGCTCCAGTGAGAATGATCTCAGTACTGAATCTTCCTCCAGTTCATCTACTGAAGGGGAGGAAGATTTGTTTGTGTCACCTGGTGAAAACCACCAGAACAGTACAGCTGTTCCTCCAGGTAAAACTGAATTCCTGAGGTATTTTGTATTATTTATCTTCTGTCATGTACAATAGGCTTTTTTGTAAGTTCTTTGAAGCAGTTTTTGTTGAAGTTAATACTGCAGATAGACTTACTGCAAGCACTATGAACATTACAACATAAGTTCTTGATGGGAAAAGTACATTCAGAACTTACAGTAGAATTACAGCAAATCTAATATCTTGAATGTAAAAGTTAATGGTTTCTAAAGAACATAGTGGAAGGTTGCTCAGTCTGATTAGTCACATGCTACTGAATTGATTAATTTTTATTTTTTTAGCCGTTGAATTGCATTAAAAATTTTAGCTTTGAACTGATGGTGGTAAGAATTCTATTTTCAGAATGTAGAAATATCTGCCAATATTTAACAGCACTTGAAAATTTAGAAAAATATGAAGGAAAAATGTGCATTGTTATAAGATCCTGAAATATGAGTCAGCTGAAGGGAGCTGTAGTACTGAGATAATAAGATAATAAGAGAAAAGTATTGTATGTATACTAAATGTTTTACCCAGATAAACTCAATGCAATGCAGTTGGTTTACACAGTTATTTCTCTAATATGGCTTGTCACAGTATCTGAATGCTTGAGTGCTTGGAGGAAGACTTTTGGGGATGTTTTTGTTTTGTTTGGTTTATTTTGGATGTTTTTCCTGGTTTGTTTGTTTGTTGTGGGTTTTTTTTTGTTAATTGGCAGATTTTTTGGACTTCCTTTCATGTTAAATTTGCCAAGTGAAAGTAGTTGTGCATTCTGTTTTGGTTCAGCTTTTCAGAGAGCATGGGGAAGTAGATAGAACACAGCATGGTGTTAATCTGTGCAACCATGTGTTTTATCTAGTGACAAATATGTTTTAATAAGTGAAACCATATCTCAGACTGTGCTGATCATTCCTCTAAGAAAATGTGGATGAATATACAACGACAGGTTAAAAAAGAAAAAAGTGTGAATGTTCATGTTAGGGCAAGATTTATGCTTGAACAGAACCAGAGGACTAAAGTCTAGATTATTGCTTGTTATTCATTGCAGCAGGAAACCATTTCTGTGATGTTTAAATACAAGAAGCAAGATCTGTAATGCAAAAATCTTACTTATGCAGTGCTGAGGCTGGGCATATATAACCCTGAAACAGAAGACTTATTGCACAGCCTTAATTATCTTGATGCATATTTGTGGGAATAGAAATTAATTAGGCCTAAAAAAGTTACATTTGACATGCATGTTTAACCATATTGAAGAATATGATTTGTAAGTAATAAATGTGTGGGGATAGGCATACATTTATATAAAAAGCCAATTTGAGAAACCACTGTGTTAACACATTTTCCAAGTTTCTATGTTTCCAAGTTAATAATTTCTTACAATTTTCAGAGAGGGTGGAGTCTTAGGTAACTGTAAAATGATGTAGGATCAATAACAACTCTCCTTCCACACAGATGTGGAAAAGTCCAATGGATTAATTTTTCTTAATTACTTAATTTTAAAAAGCACACCTTATTAATGAAAGTGTTTATTTTCATGTCATGAATGAAAAAATCGATTAGTTCTGCACCAATTAATTTTAGATTAGAATACTGACCTGAGTTGTAAGTGAAAGAAGGTCTGCTTTAAAGATTGTGTCCTGTCGTGCCTGTACTCCAGGACCAACGCTTGCAGGGAGCTGAAAAGCAATTCTGGCTTAGTGTGTGAGAATACTGTAGGGGTTTTTCCAGTGGAAATATATATTGATGGAAAGTTTTTTGAGCATTTTGTTTACATTGCAGATATAATAGGAAGTTGAGTAGACATCCTCTGTGAAAGTGTCCTATTTTTAGTAAGATAAAAATGTGATTAACATTTTCTGTAGCTTTGTGCTGTTATATAAGGCATTTCTGGTTATTGAGTTAATTAGGACAGAAATGGGGCCAGCTGGAAAAACAGCTATGCAACTTCTCTGTATAGTGAGCAAGCATGATGGGGTTTCTATATGAGGAAAGGCTTGTATTGATAGTAATGCTGCACGAGCTTGTTAATGTTAGGGAAAATTTCTTTGCTCTACACTGGCACATGTCTGCTGAAATTACAGTGTACTGAAGGACAAATAACTTCTGCTAAGAATGAGACCTGGGGCATACATGTAAGGGTACTACAGGACAGACTTAGGAAAGGAGGAGAATAATAACAATTGGAAAGGAAAACAGTTAGAAAAGATGTAGTAATAACTGATTTTTTAATAAGCAGGCTTCAAAGTAATGTGATTAGTCTTGTAGTCTACTGAATAGCAATTTATATTAAGGATATTGCAGAAAATATTTCTTTGCTTTGAACATTGATGTTTAAGTAAAGATACAGAGCATTTAAAGAACTAGTAAATTTAAGTAGTTTAGACTGTTCTGGAAAATATTTCTTTTGGATTGTTGCAAGAAATTAAAGTAACAGACCTTTTAAACCCAGTAAGTATTTAGTGAGTTCTTATAATTAATAAAATTAGCTTGGCTAATTTTGGGAAAATCATGTGAATGTAGATGTGAAGGGGGGGGGTTATTTATTTAACATAACCTTTACCAAAAAAATCAAATAGCAATATTTGGGCTTTTTCCTTTTTTCTATTAGGGCTCTTGCTATTCTGGTGAAACTTTGTGCTTTTGGATTATGAGAGTGTGAACAAGTACATCCTGACACCTGGGACTAGATATTGTTTTACCAACTGTGTGCTACAGAAGGCATTGTTCTCATTAATCTGGGATGGGCAGCTGAAACTCATTCAGGGAGACAGGAGTTGGGGGCATAAGGCCAATGTAAAAACAGCTGCGTGCAGTTTAATGCTCCTTACAGCTGAAGGTGCAGGTGCTTCCAGGGGTCTGTATTCCAACTGCATGTTGATCAGTTGGCTTCAATTGCAATACTGGGCTTTCAGTTAAGATGACAGCAGGCAGCAGCATTTTTGCTGTGACACATGAATTTTGATTCTGTGTTTTGTTTAGGTAGTGCAGAAGCTTTTTTCTAACCCTGTGTACACACCAACAGAAATGATCCTCCTCCACCTTTGCTTATGAAAGGTGTCAAAACTCAACTTCTGCTGTTGTTGGATCTCTTATGTTGTAATGCAATGTTCTACTTCTTCAAGTATTTGATTGTCATCATGGATGAAAAGGGTTGGGGCTGCCCTTTGGAGGCATTCTGTGGAGGGAAATCTAGCAAAAGCTTAAACTGGAACAAGTTTTTAACTTTACATGTTCTGATTTGGCAATAAAGCAGAACTCTGGAGAATGGCAAAGTGTTAGAAAAAAAAGCTGTGTAGAGTTTTGCATTGTCATAAATTGTTCAAATTGCTCGCCTAATAACTTATGATTCCTTCAGGGTCTGACATGTTATTTTTTATTCTTGAACAACTAATGCTAGACAGGTTTTTCTTTTCTTAGAATGTAATGCTGATGAGAAGCTGCTCCAAATTTTGTTCAAAGCTGCTTAGAATGATAAGACAGTGTTTATTCGTTACTGCCCTCTTGATTCTCTAACATTTGTTGTCTGTGTCCCCAAAAAACATTGAATATAGACATTCAATATTTTACAAGCCAGAAGCTAGTGAAAGTGTTAAGCATATACTGCTTTATGCTCAGATTATTTTAACAGGTCTAAGATAAACAGGTATTAAGTGGAAATGAGCTGCCTGTTGTTAGACTTGATTATTTTTCAGTTACTTAATCCCTCCTACACTACAGCATGCAGTCCTTTTCTCACAGCAACTGATGCAGCTCATAAGTCCAAGCTTTTCTCTCAATAGCATTAGTGAATAAGAAAGTGTATAAGATCCTGTTTACCATGCTGCTTACCAGGGAAGAACTGAGAAGTGGTGAGGAAAGAAGCACCTGGCTTTGTGAGCAGTGGACATTAATCAGTGTTGCTATATACATCTGCTGTGAATTGAAGCTTTAAATAGCTACAGTAATAGAAGTTAGTGTGTAATTCACTTCAGCACTTCCCTGCTGCAGCTTTCTGTGCTGAAAAGATGCTATTTGTAGAATTGGCTTCTTGTGGCATTGCCCATAGGACTGATTTTAGTGCAAGGTTAAGAATAGTTGGTACAGGTTTGAATTAGCACATCTCATAGTAGGACAAAATCCCCTAAACTGTGATTGACTGTCTTTTCCACCAGGGTGCAGACTCCTAAGCCATTTGTGTGCTTTGGAAAACTTTTCCCATCATGCACAGCTATTGGAAAGTATATTCCAAGTAAGTCTCAGGTACAGAAAAACTGTCATCACACAACCCTAAGGGAACAGGCAGGCTCTTGCCAGAATGTTGACAGCACTAAATCCTACTTACAATTGAGTCTTTCTTTTCTTAGCAGGATATTACAATTTTATGAGTAGAATGACACAGGATTTCTATAAGCAGAATCAATATAATACAATCTATAAGTAGCATATTACAAAATCTATACTACCACTACCTTAAAATTTCTAATCACCTGGACCCTCTGCAGATCAGGTCACAGCTTAATGTATGGCTTGCTTTATCAATATAACAGTCATAATCTACACTCAAAAACCGTACAGAAGAACACGAGTTACTCACTCAGTGCTCAGAGGAAACAGCTGCTGCTGGACGTGTCCCTTGCCACCAGTGAGGGGAGGAGGTCGCATTTCTGGTCCAGGTTCCCACCTGGGGCTTGTAGCTGCTGGATTTTCTGGACGCTGCTCTGGGGGCTCTCGGGCTCCCCTGTGCTGTGGCAGGGTCATCAACAGCACCTGCTTGGCCTCCTGCCTGGGAGCTTCAAGGCTGCCAGGGGAAGGGAGTGATCGTCCTGGTGCCCAGGAATCTTGAGACATCCAGGGGAGGGGAAGGACAGATCTGTTTGGTCTATCTGCTTGGCTCACAGGACCTCCAGAGCCTGAGAACAAGGGCAGAGTGAACAAATACGTGACCAGCTCGGTCATGGAGGATGGCGCCTCGTACAGTGCTGTGGTGCTAGCAGTGTGAATGGGGTACCAGCCATACCTAGCTCAAGGCTTTTGAGAGGTAAAAGAAGGGAGTACTCATTACTACCAGCAGGATATAATTTTGTTCATTTCAAGCTGAATTACTATCCAGGTCATTCTCTTCAATTCACGAGCATCAGTGGCTGTAGAGGCACATAGTCCCAAGTTCAGAAAGAGATTCAACACGCTTACTGACAGCTGTCCGTGAGCAATGACTGGACAAGAAAGTGTGCTCTGACATCTGTGACATGGTTGTGGATGCTGGGTGGTGAGAGCTTTTAGTTAAAATCTGTAGCATGAATTTTCAGCTCTGACTGCATAGTTTTTTGCCTGCTGCAGCTGGCAGAGACAACATGTGCCTGAGTGGGCTCTTGGTCTGACCCAGTGAAAGCTTGGAACTCAAAAGAAGTCATCTCTGTCACTGGAACTTGACTGCTAATTTTACATCTCTTCTGGTTTCACTTAAGATTTGATCAGACTGTCTCATTTGAAATCGTGTATTGTAAAATACTTTATTATCTTACATGTAATATTCAGACTGATTATAAACTCCATATTAATTGCAAAACAGATGGGAAAATACCCTCTGGGAATGACAACAGTCAGCCAGACATAAATTTGGATATTACACCAGTGTTATTTATGCCCTTGGTGGGGTACTTGGGATGATGATTGATTAATCTTGGAATTATGCCATAGTATTTTAGAGTTAAATAGTAGTATAATTATGTATATTATACATGTTATACTGTGTAGAGCTTTGTCTCTTGCTTACAACTTCTGGATTATTAAAGTACTTGATTCCAAAGCTTGCTTCCCAGCAGGTTAGTCTATCAGTGGCATATAGCAAGTGCTGTTGTGAAGTAATCTTACAACCTTCTAGGGAAAAATATGTCATTTACTGATCTAAGTATTGGACTTCAGAGTCCAATATTATATTTATTTTATTATAAAAGTTATATTCTGCTTAATAAAGCACTTTATTATGACAGATTTACTGTGTCTGTGAGGTAAGGCCTGTATGAAGAGTGTGTTTTTATTTTTAAGGGAGAATTATAATTTTACACATGTTTAGATTTGGATTCAAGCATGTGCAGTTTATTCTTTCCCCTAGGCCAGCCGAGCACTAGGTTTCCATCATAAAAAAGACTTTTAAAAGAGGGGGAAAAACTGATGTAAAGAAGTTACTGATTGTTTCTGATTAGGAGTCACATACAAAACTTAATTACTAATGGCTATTGAAAGGTCTGAATGGGAAATGCAAAACTTGCAAACTGAAATTTGGTGTCTTGCATGCATAATAAAATATTATTTGTGGATGTGAGAAGGGAAAAAAACCCTCCAAATTCTGTGGAAACTAATAAAATCCTTGCTGTGATTTTTCAAGAGAGGTTTTGTTTTTAAATGGCTCTCTTGAAATGCAGACTGAGTCTTTCAGTGGTGGCCCAAAGGCTAATTTACTCACAAATAACTAGAGTATAATTTGCTTGCTGTGTTCAGTGATTCACATAATGACAAAGAGAAATAATGTATGCCTGCAGGAGGATGATTTTCGGTTTGTTTGTAGCCATAGGTATTATTCTGAAAGTAGTACAAAATACATCTCTTGCATCTGCATAACTGTTTTGCTGTCAACAGTCCAGTGACTCTCCTCCTTGAAGCAAGATAACCTTCAAGAACTGCAGGAATAGTATAGTTAACTCTGTAATTATCCAGATTTATCTGGCTCCTGACAGCTTCAGTCATTCAGATGATACATTGATGAGTAAGGAATTCATGCTTTAAGTTTTGCTTAAAGTTCTTTACAGAGAGAATATGACTGGTCAGTGACTGGTATGTGCTAAAAGAAAAAAGTAAATTATACCTTATCATGGTGAACTGTATAAACCAAATATTTACATAGTTTAGAGGAGTTGTTTTTCTGCTTAGTTTTGAAGAAAGTATTGGTTCCTTGTATGGGAAAAAACTTTGTTTTGTCGTGCTTTTGACTTAGGAAAGTGTTTTTAGAAGCATGAACTGTAGGAAATTGCATGTGTCTGAGCCATGTCTATGCTATATCATACTTGGAGCAACTTTGACTGTTTTCCTAAAGGTTTTCTTTGTTTTTTTGGGACTTATAAAACCTGTTCATTCAGTACCAGTTCTGATGTTTTCTACGCTCTGATTTGTGTCGTTGATACAATCACCTCTCATTAAAGGTGTGCTTAAAAGAAAAGGATTGAATAAAATGAGCTTTCAAACATTGAGAATTGTGTAGATATTCAGCTAAGAATTCCCTTTGGTTTTCATGAGCTAAGCTAGTATCAGAATTTCAGTAGAGGTGCATCTTGGGTGAGTTTCAGCATAGATCCACGTGGCAGATGATTGTCCTCAGGGAGAACTTGTTTATTTTCTGAAGTAACAAAACCATATATAAACCTAAATCTCTCTACTTTTGCACCTGTCATAAATTTCAATAAACACTGAGCCTGAGGACATGTGCACTCTGAGCAGTGCTCTCAAACTTAGATTTCAGAGAAGTGCAGGTTTGGAAGCTAGAAGGAGGAGCTGTGGGTTTTTCTCAGTGGCCTTGCCCCAGCTGCTTGGCTGGGTGGCTTTGTCTGAGAGCAACTGTTGTGACAGCTTTGTGTAAGGAAGCTGTTGCTTGTTTGCCCCTGATAGGCACAATGTTTACATTCTTCTGGATGTGATGATGGCTTTAGCTGCTGCCTTTCACTCTGAGTAATTGGCCTTCCAGTCTTTTCAGTTATGGAATGTGATTTTGTTTTAGTATTTTCAGTTTTCCCAAAACTTTTCATTCAAGTTCTAAGAATTAATTTTGTTTCACACTACTTCCAATTGCTAGAGTTTTGTGAGTAGCAGTATTTGGAAGCATCACTCTTTACATTTTTAGCCAGCAATCTTTCTGGGATAAGTGTGGTCAGAATCAAAGGCCATTTGAAAACAGGTAATGCAGTTTGGGTTTTTTTCAAAGCATAAAAACTGATAGAAATAAAAATGGATAATCTTTCCCACTATGTAATTGGGTAAAGCAGCTGAGAACAGTCAGTTCACACAGGATGGAAGTATTGACTTGAATGAGAACAAATTCTGCAAGCACTTCCTTGAAGCAATTTGCAAAACCCAAAATGGTAGTTTGTAATTTCTAAGCTATACAGCTGATTTTTTAGGAAATTCTTTTGTGCTCAGTGAATAATCCATAGCTCAGTTTAAGTATTGGAGGTAGCTCAGACTTGTCACTGCCAGTGCTGCAGCTCTAGAGAAGTGTTTCATGTGTCTGCTTCTTAGGCTGGAACTGTAACCATTCTTTCTGAAGTAGAAGTTGTTTCCCATGAAAACTTGTCTCTCTTGTGGAATTTTGGTTGTTGTTTTTATCGTTCTTATTTAATTTTATCTTCCTCTGTCTAGTACAGATTGTGAATGCCACAGAAAGTCTAGATACAAAGATGTTTATAAACACCAAGGGATTAATTTTGTTACCAGTATAAACTAGTTGGTGGATCATTTTTCTTCTGTTGTCAATGTTTAGCCTTGAGACTGATACCTATAAAAATTTTTTTTAAAAAGCTGTTAGTGATAACAAACCACTACTGCTTTGCTGGCTTGGAAGTTTGTTCTGTTTTTATATTAAATGACTGAATTTTGTTTGTGTTACAGATAATAAAATTCACTGTATTTGCTTTCAGTGCTTGTAACGCAAGCTTGCTTACCTACCCCACACTCAGTCTTCTGTTTCTTTCCTTCTTTTTGCTTCAGTATTTACAACAGAATTTCTCCCTTTAGTACTTAGCTCATGTATTTGACAGTTGCAGCTAAGGTTTTGACATACACCATGGAATTCTCTGCCTACATATATTTTAAATCTATGAAAAAAGTCTCTTATAATGACAGCTGCTGAGATAAATGAAGTGTACAAACTTTCTTCCTTCTTTTTCCTCATCAGGAAGTATTGATGAAGATGTTGTGGTGATTGAGGCATCCTCCACTCCCCAAGTCACTGCTAACGAAGAAATAAATGTTACCTCAACAGATAGTGAAGTGGAGATTGTCACAGTTGGTGAAAACTACAGGTGAGATTTGCATCTCTTGTATTAATAAAGTTTTACTTGTCTCCAGGTTTGTTACAATGCTTTGTGCCATTAAAATACATAAGGTAATGTCACTGGAATTCTAACCAGAATGCACACTATGCATTTTTGATTAAAAAAAACCCAAACAAAACCCAGTCAATAACCAAAAAAACCCAATCCTAAACCCCCAAACAAAGTAAAGACAAAAAAACCCAAAGCACAGCTGTGCCAAAGCTTGAGAATTCAACTAATCTGGAGTTGTTTATGTGGCTATATTAGTGTGATTGATGTGCAGAATTTGGGAGAAGCAAAGCTGCACAGTGAGATCCTAGAGAAGAGAGCATGTGTAGGCTGAGTTGACTATCTAGGGATTAGTTGAGCATTTCTCAGGAAAGCAGCCTACTTTTTTGAAGCTGCTGCTACTAGATATGCTTTCCTGTTCTTCCATGAATTTCTGGAACTTTTGTTCCATATTTTCAGATTTTACAAAATCTATTAAAGTGGAGTTTCTTGAAAAAAACTTCAGATTCGAGCTATCTAAAGCCAAATGCTTTTCAAAAATAATCAGCTTTGTATATTCCTAGCATCAGTAAGATGTTTTCTGTAATAGCCTTAAGATTGAAAGCATTAATTCTTTCTTCCCTCACCTTCTGCATTGCTACAGCCAAAACAGCAGTAGCTCCATGGTGATTTGTGCAATGGGTTTTGTTTGTTTTCAGTGAAGTCATTCCCTTTTCTTCACATTTTCCTCTTCTGAATTTCTGAAGTCTGAGTACATTGTTTTTCCAAATTGGAAAATAAGAGCCACTTGATTTATGTAAATACTGGAGAGTCAAAGTTTATTGAGAGCGAAATGGTAAATGCTGTACTGAAATGGTAAATACTGTAAAAATATTGTTCCCTTAATTAAAGACTGTATGCTCCAAAGAGGGTACACGCTCCAAAATTCATTGTCTTTAGTGTTTGGGTTTATATGACTAAATTGAACAGATTGGGTGCTATGTGTTACAATATAGAGAGAAACCCATCCCTCAGGTAATGGTTACAGGCTTAGGATCTCCTCTCCTCAAGCCATATTGCATTTTAGTTTAATATCACAAAAAGCTATCTTTGTTCTCTGAAGAGGGGGAGCAAAATAATACTAGAGGGAAACTTGCAGAGATTTTGCACTGACAAGACATTTTGGAAATTTGAAGTATAAAAATTATCCCCTGAAAGTACTCTGTCACAAGTTAACACGCAAAAGTACTTAATGTTTACAAATTTTTATTGTCTTCATAGTTCTGTCATCATTTATAGACCTGCTGTTTCAGACTACAGAGGAGTAGTATAGGATTTAGAGACTCTTCGTTTACTCTTTACAAAGTTAGAACAACTTCAGCTGCCTGGCCATGGTTGTAGGGTTTCACAGTGAATTTTTTTAAGACAGCTGTATGTACATGGGACATGGTTTAAAGACCTTTAAGGTCTCTGTGCAAGGCGTTTGCTGTTACGCTGCCTGAGGCTGCAGTAGTTTGTAAGTGTGTTTGGTGAAAGTGGAGTCCCCGAGTATCTCAGTGGAGCAAAATGCTTTTCTATTAATAAAAAGCCCCAAGCAGCTTCTCAAAGGTGAGGAGAAGAAATGAATGCTGGCAGTCTGTGGGCCAGTAGCTCAGGTGTTCCCCTTCGTTAGGTCTCGTTCTGCGCTCGGACACGCCAGGTCCCACTGGGGCCAGAGCTCCAGTTCCCACGCTGCGCGGCCCCCGGAGCAGCGCTCCCGCAGCAGGATCTCCACCGTCATCCAGCCCCTGAGGCAGAACGCAGCCGAAGTCGTGGACCTCACCGTGGATGAAGATGGTAAGTTGCACTGTCAGAGAAACCTCTTAAGGAGCAGGATGGGCAGCGTAAGGGCGCTGGAGTTAATTGTATCAGATTTATGGTACCCTTCTATAAGGAGGTCTGATTTCCAAGCCTGTCAGAAAATCCTCTTGTGCCCTTCCTTTCAAAATAAAAAGTTTAGCCATTTTCAGTGGGACTTTTAGATCTAAAGATACAGTTTTTCTTCCAAAACTGCCTTGGGTGTGTGTCTGAGGGCTGACTCACCAGGCAGAAATTACAGAACAGGTTGGAACTACTTCTTGAAAAATATGCACTTACTTCAATACAGCACTATAAAAGGAAAGTCTATCATTGCCTATGCTTTGGAATAGTGACTGTTCTTTCAGGCCTTGAAGTAAAAATAACTTTTAAAAAAAGAAAAAAAGCCCAACCCTAAACTAGTAAAGTGTGTTAGGTTTCTGAAGCTGTACCCTTTCATTGGTTCTGAACATTAAAACCTGCTGACACTTAATAAGTCTATTCCTGCTGAAAATCATAAGAGCAGCTTCCAGGTATTATCAAAAACTTGATAGAAGGAAAAACTGAAGCTCATTTTTGCACATTTACATTTGTAGCTGGTGGTGGTTTTGAGGGTTTCCTGGATGCCTGTTATTTGTCATGTGAACAGAAGTTTTGTCCTGTTGTGGTTCTGTCCCTGATTGCTTTGCACTATCTAATTTTTCAAGTCGTTGTGATTTTAGGGGTGGGTTGGAGAGACAGAAAGGCTTGAGAATAGTGTTGGTTGGTTAATGACTTTTAAGGAAGAGGATGAGTTGATGTACAGATTATTTTTTTTCCATAGATTTCCTGTGAAATATCACAACAGCTCTGTTGTTGAAGGGGCGCGGTGTAGGTTTCTATTGCTTTAATTTACTCTTCAAATTCATATTATAGAATTCAGTCTTGTATTTGGAAACAAAGTTATTTTTAAAATAGACTCCTGTAATGTGTGTTAAAGACTAGCTGTTTCTCCCGCCTTCTAGAGGAAATGCCTAAGATGAATCTTCCCGGATTTAAGGAATATTATTCTTGGGTTTAGGCATCAAATTTCACACATGAATTAGTGTAAAATGATCAGAGTTCTGAATTAACACTGTTCAAGGCAGCTGTGCAGTTTATCCCAACTTTACTTATTTCATCAAAGATACTGGTCTTTAAACTTGGCTGGCTGCTTCCCTCAGCATTAGGATCCGATCTCCTTCTGGCTTCCTGTCTGTCAGTGTGTTAAGAAACTCAGTTTCTCTTAGCTAGTAGTTCAAGATGGACCAAGCACCCTGCTTTCCACTGGTTTGGGCAGGGGAGAATCAGAAGTGTCTGTAGGGCTGATGGTGAAAGTCTCAGGCTGGTGGGGAACGTGAGGAAACTCAGGGTGGGCACTGCCCTAAACACTGGCTAATCCCTTCTCATTGTAGGCTATACATGTACTTATAAAGTTGCTCTTGTTTTCTGAATTTAAACAGTAATACATTGCACCCAAAATCTTGTCCTTAAAATAAATAAAATTAGTATATTGGAATGCCACATTAAAAATGAGAGGAATTTAAATGTAGATATCAGGTCATGTTTTTTTAATGTGATGAGTTGGAAGACTTGCAAGAGAGAAGATATTTTTATTCCTTTGCTCGCTGAGTTGCTGATACTATCCTACTAGATACAGAGAGAAGTCTTGAAAACTACTCATATTTTATTTTGAGACGGTGTAAGGGAAGTATTTGAAGTTTTTTGATGCCTTTTTTTTTTCTCCTGATATGCATGCAGACATTTTTACTAAAAAAACCCGAGCTGTTTCTGATAATCTTCCCTTTTATGGTATCTTATATTCTTAGTCATGTCATTGCCTTTCATTACTTAAGAGAAATTTCAAATTTATAGTCAAATTCTTCAAAACTAAATTTTAATTATGCCACCAAGTATAGTTTTAAATTTTAACTTGTTTAAAATTGTCTAGTAAAAGACAAGACTCATCAAGTGTTTTGGATTTCCAGGATATATTGCTCACTGTTAGCTTTGCAATATATAATAGGAAGAGGTATGTACCTTTAAGAGAGGTCTCAAATACTGATAATCTGCTTTTAGCATGTGTTGAGACCAGAAACCAAACTTATCTTGCTAAAGCCTTTAGTACTATGTGTCTGGAATGATCAAAGTTTGTAAAGTACTGCTAGTTTAGATGTTATGCTGTTCTTGGTGAGTGATCTAGAAGTTTTCGTCTTATTTGTAGGCAGTAAAAAGTTGTGAGGGTAATATTTAATCACAGAATAGTTTGCCTGCGGATTCATGGAAGGTATCAGCAAGTGTTTTTATCTTAAAACACCGAAGTAATTTAATCTCCTTTATAGTAGGGGGTTTTATCCAGTAAATAAAACTTAAATGTCAGATTTGGTTGAGAATTGGTTTTATGTTAATTATTAAAATTTTAGTAGATTAAAAAAAACAAGAGAGAGAGAAAAAAGATCATTTCATTTTCTTTACACACATGAGCCTCTCAGGTTTTTGTGTTCTGACTTTCTTAGCTTCTGGCAAGGCCAGAATTGAGAATGTCTTGTAAAATAGTTCAAAAGCAACAACAACAATAAAAGAAGCCTCAGGAGCTTTTAAAGCTTAAAGAACATGAAAGCTTTTTTATTTCACTAGAGCCGACAGTCGTGCCAACCACGTCAGCTCGAGTGGAGCCGCAGGTCGTGAGTTCTGCTTCCACTACCAGCTCCAGTACGTCTACCTCAGAGCAGGCCTCTGATGCAGCTCCCAACGTCTCCAGCAGCCAGCCCTCTGCAGCACCAGAGACCACTCCCAGTCTCCCCAGTGGCAGCACTGCTGGTACTTCAGCTGGAGGTACAGAATGAGAGCTTTGAGCTGTTGTGTTGCCTCTGAGTACAAAGGAGGTAGAAGAGGTTAATCAGCATTCTCTAAATTAAATGCCATGTGAACTTTTAGTACTGAACCTAACAGTAGTAAGCAGAGAGGACAGGAATCTGAAAAAGACCACTGATTTATCTATAAAGATAGAGGAAATTTGCTGGACCCTTCTGCTTTTGCCTGTTGGAATGATTTGCTTATATATAACGAACCACATCCTTGCTTTTTGAGGAGATGGAATGTAGTTCACTGGGAATTTAGTCTCCCATTGCAATGTGTTGCAGAGGTTTTAGTTTAATGTGTGTTGTTGGGAAGTGAAAGATGTATCTGGATTCCTTGAGTATATCTCCTGCTGTGGATCACCCCCTGGGAGCACATTTATATAGAGCTGTATATACAGGGAGCACTCATGACATCACTGAAACAAAGCTGCTCTATGTGCAAGTGAGGTGAGGGACAATAAACCTGAGTGGACCACAGCTGCACAGGAATTTGAGGTCTCTGCACACTAACCAGAGGAACAACTTTTCCTCCTGTCCTTGCTGATGATGTGCCTTAAACTTGTGGAATAAGGCAAGTGTCAGTTCATGTCCTCCAGTGGTTGCCATGAATACTTCCACCTGAACCATTCAGTTTTGATTCATTTGGCAGATATAGCTAAATCTTACTTTTTGTATCTAGTTTGTTTTGTTATAGTCTAGATCTAGTTTTCAATTGGTTAAATATTTAATTGTGAGGTACAGGGTGTTTTGTTTCTATTTAAGACAGTGCTTTACAGTGATCAGCTTTACTAATTTCTTTTACTTCATATGAACTTTGTTTTCAAGATGAAATAAGAAGAGCTGCATCTAATTCAACACTGGAAACTGGCCCTCCAGCTATGCCAAGGCTACCATCATGCTGCCCCCAGCATTCTCCTTGTGGAGGACCTTCACAGACTCATCATGCATTGGGGCACCCACACACAAGCTGCTTTCAGCAGCATGGCCACCACTTCCAGCATCATCATCATCACCACCACAACCCTCACCCAGCTGTCCCACTGTCTCCTTCGTTCAGTGACTCCAACTGCCCTGTGGAAAGGCCTCCTCCTGTGCCTGCCCCCTGTGGAGCAAGCAGCAGTTCTGGCACCAGTTACCACGAGCAGGCATGTTTGATCCTTGTGACTCACAGTCACACCTCGTGACTTGGGATTTCGAGTTGTTCCAGATAGGAGAGAATACGATAGGATGTGGAATTATAAATCACTCTCTTGCTCTGCATCAGGCATTATAGAAGGCAACTGAAAAGAAAATTTGAGCTATAATCACATATGAACACAAACCCCTGAAATTTTATAGAAAGACATAATCCAGCAAGTAGTTGTTGACAGCTGACCTCTTGATGGCTGTAAAATGAGCGACTGCATAGCAAACCAGACTTAATTACTGTGAAATATTCTGCCCATCATAGCACTTTTGCAATGCAAATCATTGAGCTGCTTTGAGGGTAGAAAAATATCGTCTAACATTCTGTTAGTATAAAAAAGTTGCTCCTCTATATGCATTGTTTTTTAAGATCTTTTCAGTAATTAAATCACAGCTGTAAAACAATACAGTCATAAGAAAGAACAATACAGTGCTAAGTTCCAGTATGTAGGAACTGTCCATTTTATTTATGTATTGGAGGGGTTTCTGTTGGGGTTTTTAATTTGGTGGCAGGGGATTTTGAGGGGTTTTGTTTGTTCACTTTTTACAGAAACTGGTGTAAGGAAGTTAGTCGCTCACCAGCTTCATGAATTTAGAAATAAGAAATGTTTCAGAGTCAAGCCATAAAACTTCAACATTTGGATCCCAGTTGCTTGTGATAGTATTTAGTTTTACTTTTTAAAAATGTGATGTTTGAGTGTGACTTGGCTTTCAATGTCTGAAGAGTGGCTTGAAAAAAGATGGTTCCTTTCTGCAGCAGGCATTGCCAGTAGACCTAAGCAGCAGCGGTATCCGAAGTCACGGGAGCGGCGCTTTCCACGGGACGTCAGCGTTCGACCCGTGCTGTCCCGGCTCCTCGTCGCGCACCTCGCTCTACGGGCACCAGGCGGGCGCCGGGCCCAGCCAGTCGCTGGCCATCGACGGCTACGGCTCCGGGNTGGGCCCTCGGGGCGCCCCCGCCCCCGCCGCAGGCGTCGCTCTCGTCCTGCCGCCACTACATGCATGCTCCTTGTAAGTACTGCTGCCACAGCCGCCCTGGCGGCGCGGCGGAGCTCCTGCCTGCTGCTTCGGTCCGAGAGCAAAACACGGATTAGGAGAGAATTTCAACGCTTAATCTCACGTAGAGGGTTTGAGCAGGATCGGGGTGAAGTTAAAATATTTTCTTATGAGTGACCGTAATGACATTGAGACTTCAAAACTGTATTTACTATGAAAATATTTTTCGTCTGCTTTGTATTATAACACTGGCTTTTTATTTAATTTTCCTTGGTTGGTCCCTTGTCCCATCACCCCAGTGAGATCTGCTTTAGAATCATTTATTTGATTGTGGTTTTTTTTCTTTCGAATTTTCTCTCTGTAGAATAGTGAACCCAGAAAGAGAGGGAGGGTTGAACTCTTAAAAATTAAACAACAAGTGTGATGTTGGAAGGGGTTTCTCTTCTTCTTCTCCTCTCTCATGAGACCCCACCTGGAGTAGTGCTTCAGGTTTGGGCTCCTTAGCACAGGAAAGACAAGATGCTGGAATGAATCTGTAAGAGAAGACCATGAAGGTGCTCAGATGGCTGGAGCACCCCTGCTCCAAGGACAGGCTAAGAGTGTTGGAGTTGTTCAGCCTGCCAAAGAGAAGGCTCTGGGGAGACCTTATAGCACTTTCCGGGGCTTATAGGGGCTCTAAGAGAGCTGAAGAGGGACTTTTGAGAAGGGCATATGATGATAAGATAAGGGGGAATGACTTTAAACTGAAAGAGGGTAGATTTATATTAGATTTAAGGAAGAAATTCCTCCCTGTGAGGGTAGTGAGGCTCTGGCACAGCTTGCCTAGAGAAGCTGTGTTTGACCCCATCCCTGGAAGTGTTCAAGACCAGGCTGGACATGGCTTGGAGCAGCCTTGACTAGTTGAAGGGTGTCCCTGTCCATGGCAGGGGATTGGAATTAGGTGATCTTTAGGGTCCCTTCCAACCCAGACCTTTCTATGTATCTTTTCCACTGTGTATCACAGATTTTTTTCTTCTTTTTTGACTGCAGAAAACATAGATTTCTTGTAGGGTATATATAGTAGAATCACTTTATTTAAAAGGTGCAAAGTTAGAAAAAGTAAACACATATTCCCATGTTGCCACTGTTTAAACTGGTGTAATAGTACTGAAACACCTGTGTGAAGATACTTCTTAAAATCAATTTAAGTCAAAACCTGCAATTGATCAAATTAAAAGCACCTGATGTTTTCATTGCAGATGCTTCCTTGACCAGACCTCTTCACCATCAAGCTTCTGCATGTCCTCACTCTCATGGAAATCCTCCTCCACAGCCACAACCTCCACCTCAAGTGGATTATGTTATCCCTCATCCGGTGCATCCCTTTCATCCTTCAATCTCCTCTCATGCATCTTCTCATCCTGTTCCACCTCCACCACCAACTCATCCCTTAGCCAATGCAGCTGCTCCAATACCACAGCATCTCCCTGCAACACACCAGCCTATATCCCATCACATCCCTGCAACAGCACCTCCAGCACAGAGGCTACATCCTCATGAAGTGATCCAGAGGATGGAGGTCCAGAGAAGAAGAATGATGCAACACCCAACGTATGTCACAAATGTACTCAGAACAATATCTAAACATATAATTCATTTCCCTCAGGTTTGTAAAATGTTGCATGTGAATCTCAAACTGTTAATTGCATGGTTAGGAACTGTTAGTGTTAAGCCATGGTAAGAAGTGTCTTTACAAATCATCACAGTCACAGCAGTAGGACTGACCCTGCTCTGGTACATCTCTTAGTAGTGTGTCCAGGTAAGGCACGAAGGGGGCATGGAAGAGAAGGGGAGCTTGTTTCTCTTGCCCCTTACTAATTTTAAAAAATAATAGCTATCTTATCAGGTCTGGAAATTTTCCAGTAGTTTGGGGATTGGAGTTGTAAATATTGGCATTTCCTAGGTTAGTGAATTTCCTTTCTATGTGTAGAAATTGTAGGCAAATGTTGGTAGTAGATTCTTCTTTGACATTCTCTCTGAGTCACCAGTCTCAGGTCAGACAGTGCCAATTTCCTCAGTGATACTTCCCCTCTTATAGATTGGTTTGTAACCATATGGAATTGTTCTGCCAATGGTCTTTTTTTTCCTCCCTCTAATTCAAATTTCATGCAAGATCAATCCTATAAATGTCTTGGCCTAGCCCCCTATAAATCAGATTATCCTGTGAAACCAGAGTGTAATATCCATGGATATTGCTCTGTTACTGAATACACACTTGAGGCTTGCAGTTCCTCCAGTTCTGCATCCTGGAATCTTGCAGCGTTCTTAGCACATAGTTTCATCCTTCATTTCTACAGAGAACCTAAGGGCTAATAGTCCACTTTGTACCCTTCCTGTCCAACAATATAGCGCCTTGCAGGATTGGAAGTAGAGAATGGTTAGAGTCCTCTTCTCACTGTCGTGTACCAAGGTGCAGTGCATCTGTATAACATATGGGCTTTCTGTTTATTTCTCATCTAAGTACCCACCTCTAAAGACTATGGGATGGACAGCCTAGGAGTTTTGCATTTATAAATTATTTCTATCATTTAAAGATGTTTCTTTTAGACTAAGACTCGGTTTAGGGAAAATGAGTCTATATGATGTTCAAGAAGTTTCATGTAACTATGGAAGCTGTTTTGCTATGGTTTTGGTTTTTTGGGGGTTTTTTTTGTTTGTTTTTTTTAAATTAAATTGTGTTCATCCAGATTTTTTCCCCTATAGTTGCTTGATAAAACTGAGGGGAGGCAAGACTACAAGTATGTTCTGCTGATAGGTCTGCTCCCATGTTAGTCTGTACCACTGCAGAAAAGGGACACTTCTCACATAATTCATACAAGCTTGACAGATTTCTCTGGTGAAGTGTCACTTGACAGTGATTAGAAGAACAGTTTGCTGTTAAGTACATTTTTGCCTCTCTAGACATGTAAATTTACAAAATGTCTGGTCTACTTTGTCAGGTAGTTTAAGGTGGTACTGAACCTGGAGAACGTATACTGCTTTTGGTAAAATTCAGGTTTTTAGGTTGAATAATAAACCATCTTTTCTGCATTGAAAGCAATAGAAAGAAAAATCCTAAACCTTCTTTCTATGGTAAAGGGGGAAGTGGTAAAGTAACAGAAATCAGCCAGCAGGGGTTAAGTTTTTTTCAAATCCATGGTGGTTCTGTACCAGCTGGCATGTATAAAATCTGTGTGCCCCTTTTACCTGAGCTATGATGCAAACAAGTCTCAAGGAAAATGTCCTCTAATTGGTGTATTAAGGTTTCTCCTATTACTTTTGATGGTATAGGTTTACTAGAAATAATCTGCAGCAGAGCTGTGAGTGACAATCTGAACATGACTGTCACATGGCCCTTTCCTACCTGCTCTTCAAGGTTAGGATTTAACACTTTGTCAGTCTCTGTAGTCATGTCTGCCTAATGAAGGGCAGGTCACTGGAGCTGAATTTGGTTTTGAACATGAAGTCTCTGTTAAAATTGGTTTGTAACTTATATCTGAAGTAGTAATTAAAATGCTGCATGGTTAGTTTCTTATTTTAAAAGCAGTAGTAGCTCAGTCTGTAACATAGTTTCTTCATACTGAAAAGTATGTGAAATTAATTGTGGTTGTTCTTTGTTGTTTAGACGTGCTCATGAGCGGCCTCCTCCACATCCTCACAGAATGCATCCCAATTATGGTCATGGGCATCACATCCATGTGCCTCAGACTATGTCTTCCCATCCTCGACAAGCTCCAGAGAGATCTGCCTGGTGAGTAATCAGACACTATTTGAGCTCTTGGGACTCTGGCCAGGAGACCATAATGTGCTGATCACAGTGCTGGTGATGCTGGCTGTGGCTTTAAAAGCTGCTGCATGTACCTGTAGTTTAAAGTTTGTAGATGTTGATGTGCCTTTGAAATATTGCTTTGAGTAGTCAATATCTTAAATGTATCTCTAGTGTTTTTTAAGGTTTTGTAGTACAGAGTAGTATATTGTCTCCCCTCTTTGTTTGAACTTATTTACAGTTGCATCAGGCCCACTTATGAAGCATGCATTTAAGTTCCACAATGTATTTATTGTTAAAGAAATACTTTTGGCCAGTACTGAAGAGGTACATGCATGACAGCTGCTGTTCCCACAGTGTGTGCTGCAGACTCCACATGGGTAATATCACTGGGCACAGTAAATGTGGAGTTCTGTCTATTTTTTTAATATTAATCTTCACAGCTGTTTTAAAAAGAACTATTAGTTATGATAGGAGGATTCTTCAGCAAAGTTTAAATATGGTTAAGAAAAACTTTGTTGTTGTAGCTGTATTGTGTTGTAGGGTCTCCAAAGCAGTGGAATTGTACCTAGGAGGCAAGCTGTTCCTTTACTGTAATGCCACTTTCATTCATGTGACAGGGAACTAGGAATTGAAGCTGGTGTGACTGCAGCTACTTACCCTCCAGGGCCCTTGCATCCTCACTTGGCCCACTACCATGCACCTCCTCGACTGCACCACTTGCAAATAGGAGCTCTTCCTCTAATGGTAAGGAGATAGTTTATGGAAAATGGTGATGGTAGGTAATTTTGATTTTGTTTGTCAGGAAAATGAATGTGTATGCATTGCTAGAAAGTGCTTAACTGAAATATTTCACTGTGTCTGTCTGTGTGTTGCTCCTAGAGAGGGAGCTTCAGCAGGCCCATTGTATAGTAAGAGGAAACAGTATAGGAACACCTACATTTCTAACTTCAGCTCTTGTAAAATGAAATATACTTGAATTAAATTGTCACTTGCATTGCAATGCATTGACCCTCTGCATCTGATTTTTAAAGTTCAGATTATTCTTTGAGTTTTGGATTGTTAAAGGCACAAACTTTCCACCCAATGCATGAGAATTAGCACTGATTCTTTCTTTGTAAGGTGTGTAAACAGAAAACTAGAATTCCATCTAGAGATTTGATTGTTTTCAAATAATATTTGTTATTTATCAGCCTAATTCTCTGTGGTAAAGTATATAATTTTGTAGCATGAACTGTTACAATCTGCAGGAAGTGCGAGGTTAAGGTAATCCCCTGTTACACGTAATTGTTTTTTAATCTACAGTAGAAAACCAAAACAAACCAGCATATCTTTACTCTTGTTACAGAGTATTATTTTTGAAAGAATGCTTACAGGTTTAGTTAAAATTCTTCTTTATTTCATTTAACGAAAATTTACAGAGAAACAAATTCAGTTTGAGTATATTTAGTGTTTCTGTGTGGTCAAGCAATAATGTTTAATCCTCTTAAAACTAGTTAATCTAATCAAAATTGTGAGTTCATCTGTAAATTAATGCTAAAATTATAATAAAAAAACCCTGGAAGTCTCATCCTTTAAAAATTCCTTTGTTAGTAGCCTGAATTGACATTTGGGGCTTGAACTGTAAATTTACAACCAAACTGTAGTAACTGTCTCCAGTCTGGTCTTGCATTGCATGTTCCCCACTCTTTAACCACCAGATATGACAATCCTTCAGTACCTTCCTGATGTATGAGGGTTGGTCATTCGTGGGTGCTGCTCACATACTTAGCACAGGCTTTCTAAAGCAATCTGTAGAACTTGGTGTTCTAGTGTAGCCAGTGAGATTCTTATTGCATAACCTTCTTCTGTGCATGGTCTCTTCAAATTCAGTTTTTCTGCATTCTTCAATTAGGTGTCTGCTTTTTCAAGTGGATGAAAGATGGCTTTACTCTCTCACATTCATTTCATGTGTTGTACTGAAACAAATAACATCAGCTGCTTTAGATTCCCTCCTAATAGTTCAGGGAACTGTAATTGTGTCAGGAGGCAGCAAGTTAAACCTGTGCCTGTTTCAGCTCATACTCTGTCAGGGCTAACAAGTCATCTGTGGGATTTACTTCAATTATTGCTGTGAAGTTTCTAGAAACTTAGGAGTTCAGATGATCCTTATAATCCAGTGTGATGAGAAACTTCTAATTGAATTCTGATTTTAATTGGGCTGTTCCTACAGCTGAAATGTTACGTAAGCAAATTGTTGGGACACCCCTCTTCTTCATCTTCTTGGCAGTGGATGAGAAGAAAGCTGTGATAGAGAATGTTCAGAAGTATTTCCTGAATGGGTGATAAAATATGTTAGGCATTTCTGCCCTTTTGCTTGGTAACTGCAGGTTCTAATTGGTGAAAATGGCAGATGAAATAAGGGTCTTTATGTCTACAGAAATTTGTGCAAGTGTTTATGTAGGGATATTTGATTCTTAGAATGAGTGATTCTAATTAATGAGTGGCTGAGTGAAACTGAAGTTGTTTGTGTTTTGAGGCTTGGTACACACTGCTCTGGCAGCATGTTTTATCCTGGACAGTCTGCTCTGAGCAGCACTTCCTCGAGTGTCTGGGGTCTGGTTTGAACCTTGCTGTGATCAGACCCAGCGTTATGGCTTTGAAGGTGTGTAGAGTCTTTGACTAACTTTAAGTGTATTCACACACTAGAGGAACACGAAGGCAGGTTAGAACTCTGCTAGAAGGAACATATACAATGAGTTCAAAGCGTTACAAATGCCTTTTGATGACTCTAGTCCTTCTATGGCAGTGATGAAAGTCACAGGTTTTGTTCGCCTGTGGGAGAGTACAGCAGATCTGTCAGCAAAACTTATTTTGAATAGAGAGCAAGTAGTCAGTGAAGTTTTTCATCTAACAAACTTGACTGGATTTTAAACAAGTGCTGTTTTAGGCAACAGATTATTTGCACCTGCCACATGTTTTCTTTCTTTGTAACTTTAGGAATAGGGGTGGGGGAGGAAAGGCTAAACTGTGATTAGTCCCTCTGCGAAGTCATTAATGTTTTAAGGATTGCTTACTTCTTTAAGTACAGAGGGTCCTAAATAGAAATTGCATGAGTCATATTTTTTGATGCAGATATCATAAACTGTTCTTTTTTTTTGAGAGGGAGTTGTTTTTTAAAGTAACTGATGCAGTCAGTCAACTAAGAATTTCATTAGTATTGAATCCACTTTCTGAAATGGCTTGCAGCACAATTGGCAGTGTGCCTTTTTTTATGTGGAGTACTGAAACCCCTTCAAACTACCAGCAGACTGTAAAGGACACAATGGACTATTTGGGCTTTAATGATTTTAGTACTCTGTATCAGTTCTGATTTTAATTAGATGCAGATAACCAAATCTTCCTCTACTCAGTGCTGGAATGCAGACTGCAGTTTTAATCCTCAGGGTGACAAAATGATAGAGATATGTGGGGGAAGATAATCAGTGTTCAGCAGCTTTGACAGTCCAAATACAGGGTTGAGGAAACAAAATCTCCTTTTCTACTACTCTTTCTAGTTTGGTTGAAGAGACTTCTACCTGTTTAAGTGTTGTTTCAGGAGGAGTCCTTGATTAAAAACAGTTAGGAAGAGCTTTTTTCCTATCTATGTATCCAGGGGTCAGGCTGCTTCCCTCCTTGATTTAATATAATGACTTTGTGACCATGGCTTAGACTTTGTGTTTGTTACTGTTTTAAGGCCATGTATATGCTGAGGAAAGAGCTGTGGAATGAAATCCATTCTGGACAAATACCTATCCTGCTAACTGATCATTTTTAGGGAGACTCAAGTCATGGTATATTAGACAAGAAGGATGTGGGACACAAAGGCTTTTTATCTGTTCCTCTGTTCTTCTCTGATACCAGTGTTTGTTGTTAGATTCCTCTTCTATTTCTGTTTTTTCTGGATTCCTTTGGCTGCTCTTTTGGCACTGTTAATGAAAGGCTTTTTGACTTGGGGTTCTGGCACTGTTTACCACATCAGGGTGGGCAAGATGGCAATTTCTGGAATTTATTACGGGGTGTGCTGTTCCAGATTCTTGACTCCAGCTTCTTCTGCCCTTTTGAATAATGTCCTATTGAACGTGAATTTCAGGGCTGAGAAGTGTGTGTGGGGGGAATTATTTGGACTTTGTAATTTGCTAGGTATGGTGTAATAAATCTTTCTAGAGCTGATGCAAGCCTTGAGAAGACTCCTTAATTTAGCTGTGAACTTGCAGCTTCTCAGTCTGAGAGAGATCTTTGGGTCATGTTTAAAAAAAAAAAAAGAATCTCAAACAAACAAAACAAAAAAACCCAGAACAACAACACAAACCCCAAGCAAGCCTAAAGCTTCTTACTTTAATCAATCTCAGTTGTTTCACTTCCAGCTTTCAATATTCTGTGCTCTGTTCTATTTCAGAGCCTTAGTGTTTCGTTCCTTTACCTGTGGATTGATTCAGAGTGTTTGAGGCTGTCTTTACACTTAGTTGTGAAAATCCATAGGGATGTGGAGGTGTAGCCAGTAGGTCCCAGCACATTATGGTAGTTGTGTGCTGGTCACAATAATACTGCTCAGAGTGTAGTCATACAGGTATTGCAGCTCTAAGAGGTGCAGCTGTTCTGTACCCCAAAAGCCAACAAGTTTCTGTAAAATACTTGAACACTTACGGCTGTAACTTGATGTAGTAATATTAGTTCAAGGTGAACTTCAGGTTTGAAATAGCCTTGATTAACTGCATCAAATAGAATTGCAGTTTTAAGAAAACAATTTTGTCATGCAGCTTCTACTTTTTTTCTTAATATAAATGTGAATTACTGTTCTTTTTTTTTTTTTTGTAGAATAAAAGCTATTGAAGAGCACTCATTTTATGTTCCTCTAAGACACAGGTACCATTGGGTTTTATCTGTGCAGCAGATGGTACTTGTTCCTTCACCTAATGATCTTCTATGAAACTGCAGCTTTTCCCTGTTTATATTTGGCTTAAGACATTAAACAATGAGCTTTACTTCTTTTTGTGTATTGACAGTAGCTGAGCAGTTAGTTAACTGTAAAGTCTTACACTGAGGGTTTGTTCTAATACCTATGAAGATCACACTTGCTGTGAACCACGAAGACTGGGGTGGGCAAGATAAGCAGTAACCATACAGGGCAGGAATCTCTCCACTGATGCTGGCAACTGAAAGGCAGAAGGGTTCTGCAAAGACAGAGAGGGTTTCTAAAGCAGAGAGAAGCAAGGAAGAAAGCCTTCCCTGCAGGTTAGATCTTTGTGTTGTAAATGGTTCAGATTTAGCCTTGAATTGTTTTTGTCGCTGCAGATTTTTGCGGTCATGGGAAGTGTCAATAGAATGTGCAAAACAAGAAACAAATGATACTTCTACAGTTCTTGGCAGACCTGTGCTGCAGTTTGTAGGTCCAGAATATATTGCTTTAAAGTATATATTTTAATTTGACTGTATACAAAAGAATACATACAACCATTTAGTGCAGACTGGCATTACCTTTAACTGCTTACATTCTTCATTAGCTTTAACCTTTTCCTTTTTTCTTCTGTTCCGTATGAAAGCTTAGTGAAAACAAACTTCCATTTGTGTGTGAAACTCTCTCAAGAGAGCTGAAATCTTCTTGCATTTGAAGCTTGGTGGTAACTATCAGAGGGATTTTAGTAAGACTGTTCTTAGCTGGGTATTATTGATAGTTCTCTCTTGCAAATCTTTTCTCCATCTTGTAGTCACCAATGTACTTAGTTAAAATCTTGCTGTGTTAGCAGACTGTTTATTCTCTAGATACAAAGGAACTGGATTTGGGGGGGTTTTTGGTTTTTTTTCCGTAGAGATATTTTTTTAGAGTAGCATTTTACCTGACCAGGAATGTGAGCTGTGCTCTCAAGGTGTTTTATAAAAGAGCCTGTATGTAATGTGGGTTCAGATAATTTTGCAGATGTGTTATGCTGTCCCCATCAGGATAATATGAAGGCCCCTTTATTAGCCTGAAAACATATTGTTCCACACAACATTTCTGTTGTCTAGAGTTCAGTAGTTTGTTGTGGTAGGTACTCTGAACAATTTTTGGGTTTGCACTGTTAAAATTAAATTTGATAGGTTTCTTAGTCTCCAGTAGCAGAATTTGTTCCAAATAGAAGACCTGTCCAGGTGCACCAACTGCAGTTGGTAACCTGACTGCTGGGGCAATTGGAACTGTAACTATGGAATTAGAGCAGTACATCTGTGACTTTGCACCTCTTGTGATGATGCAGTATCTGCACTAGCAGATGCATTGTTTTCCAAAAGACTGATTTCAAATTCTGGTCAATAAAAAAACAAGCCTTGAATACCAGTTCTGAGACTTAGGTTAGTTTTTGTCAGGCTGAGTGGTGGCCCTCAGTGTTGTAATAGGCAATAAAATTTTCCAGATTTTCCAATATTACGCCAGACAGGTCTATGCCCAGTAAAAACCTGGCAGAGTAAGTATGTTCACAGTGTGATTGAATGACCTAGTTCTTTAAATGCATTTTCTGTAATTGGAAGCTGAGATACACATTTAAATGCAGAATGAATCAGAAATCAGTGATTATCTGAGACAGATTTCTTACAAATCAGCATATTTTTAATCTGCTCCCCCAAAACTCCTTAGTTACAGCCACAGTTTATATTGTCAAACAGTAAGATCTATGATACCAACAGATATTACTTCCATGAAGTGTTTTGATATGCACATGAATATGCATCTCTGGTTTCTATTACTCTGGTTTGTTAAAATTTAAGACCAGTATTGTGGCTGTATTTGTGGTGGATGTTGGCGCTACATCATCATTCAACAAGCACATGCTTTAAAATAATCGGATTCTGCCTTGCTCTTCTGGAAAAAAAATATATAGGGCAGAGGAATTTTGTCTATCCTTGTCAGCTTTTAGTTACAAGACTGGATTTGAAAACTGTAGAAAGGTAGCTCATTGGTTTGTTCTTTGATGTAGGTAGCTTTATCTAGGTCTGTGCTTTTCCACAATGCATCCATTGAGCTTTACACTTTATATATGTTAAACTTGGAAGTGTCTGATGGAAAGAAGAAGAGCAATATGTGACTTGATGAATAGTATCTGGGATATCTGATTTGTGGACAGCCTCCTGAGATGAATTTTGAGCAGCAGAGACATTATCAGCTGATAGCACAGAAAGGAAGATGGTACTCAAGTATTTCCAAACAATTGCTGCTTAGAGACTTCCTGTCTGTGTGCTATGGGATTAAGTAAACTGAATCTGCTGATCATTTTGGGTTTTATTCACCTGTTCATTAAAAATTGCTACTAGTATGTTTCTGACAAAAAGTCAATACCATTATTCACTCATCTTGCTGGGGTAAAAAAGGAATGCAGCAGCCCTGCTGTGGATATTAACTCTCCTTCAGCTTTGCTGTATGAAAAGTGCTGGTGCTTGAAGGGCCTGTGGGATATAGAGTGGACACTGGTCTTTTGTTCACTGCCTGTATCTCCTCCTATGCAAGGAGGTTAGTGGATGCTCGAATGCAGAGTGTATGTGGAGTTATAACTGTGCCATTAGGTGCAAGTTCTGAGTGTTAATTTTTATCGACCTCTGAATTTGAAGTGTGTCTGAAGATGTTCAGCTGAGTCAGATAAGAGTATTGGCTGCTTTTTCCAGACTGAGGCTTTTTAGCTTTGTTTATTCTATGGTACCAAAAGCTTATGTTTGAGAATCTGTAGTGAGTCCTTTTCATAACTTCACAGTAGCTGTTAGGTGTTCTGTTTACAAAAATAGGTAGATATTTATGGTGGTTTATGTAATGTAGGTTGAGATTTTGAGACCTGGGAACTGTAATGCAGATGTGGAGAGATTACAGCAGAGGATCTAGTCTAAAGTCTGTTTTGCTTCTGATCATGTTTAGATGTGTCAGAGTGGTGTTTGTGTTGTGCTGTCAGTTCGAATTGTATGCTCAGGCTGAGGAATATAAAAAGTGATTGAATGAAAGCAATAGGAACTTAAATTTTTCAAAGTGAACAGTAAAATACTGAAACTGTTCTGAATAGGTTTAACTTAACATCTGCTGTTTGAATAGGTACCAGACATGGCGGGCTACCCTCACATCCGTTACATTTCATCGGGATTGGATGGAACATCATTCAGAGGCCCTTTCAGGGGCAATTTTGAGGTTTGTAATAGAATAAAACTAGATATATGTCGAAATGTGTCATGAGGAGGGAGTATGGGGAGGGTGTATGATAGAGCTAGTTGTATATATAGATAGAAAAGAATCATAAAGGAAATACCCATTACTTACAGAGTGCCCTCACCATTGTGGAGTGGGACAAAAGCCTGTTGAAAAGTTGGTCAGGAAAAGGTGCCCTGGACAATGCAGGTTAGGTGGCAGTTAACTGACAGCACATGTTGCTGTGCCCACCAGCCATCAGTAGGACTGAGTGTCACAGGACATTCTGGGAAAAGGCAGTGGTGTCTGAGTAACTGTGCCAGGCTCCTCCAAGTGAGGCTGAAACTTGGCCACGTTAACTGTGCTGTCCTGTTGTGTAGTGCAGGAATTGAAACGGAGTGAAGGAACAAAAAAGGTATCAGATGCAGAGAGTTAATGACCTAGTCCACTGAAAACCTCTTCAGTGGCATCTCATGGTTCTAATGAACTCATTGCTGGAGAAAAAGAAATCAGTTGTTGTATTTCAACTTAAGCAACCTTTTTTTTCTTCAAGGCCTTAATGATTGTTAGAAAGCAAATAGTTACATTGCATATTTTAATTGCCTTTTCCTCATTAGACACAGAAGTATGTGTGAACATACTGAAAGCCATTCCTAGCTGACAAACACCCTCATTTTTTTGTAGTAAAATAGTATTACCCTAGAACTAAAAATACCAGTGTTGTGTGGGTTTTTCTACAGCAGCCCATCACTTTTCCCACACAACATACTCTCTTTGGCTTTGCCTATATTTGAGTGAGTCGGGAAATAAGTTTGTCATTCTAAAAATGAAAATGGGTTAGAATATAATTAATACTTCCTCAATGCAGTTGAAATAATAGTTTTTACACTGTTTATTCCTTCATGATTTTTAGGAGCTGATTCATTTGGAGGAACGACTAGGCAATGTTAATCGTGGAGCAACACAGGGAACTATAGAAAGATGCACATATCCACATAAATACAAAAAGGTGAGGATTTCTCAAATTGTGGCCTGTCTGTAATATTTCTTTGAACATGAATAATGTTTATGGTTAGCTTAAATCTGCAGAAGTAGCAGCTGCAAAGAGGGCATGTTTTCTGTGTCTTGGAATTTCAAGGATTGTAAACAAAGCTTACAATGCCGCTTGTTTCACAAGGAAAATGTAAAATTAGTTCCTTAGATAAAGAGCTACTGTGATATAATAAACAGAAGTGGTTTGATATGATTAACTTGTCCAGTAGTTAGGAGTAGCCTTGTGAGTAGTGAAATAACTGCTGGTAATAGCAAAATTGTCAACAGGCTTCAGTGGTAGCTCACAAACTAAGGCTATAATATGTGCTTGATATATATCAACTTAACTTTTATTTTGAGCACATGGGGAAGACTGGGACACCAGGAGGTTTTGAGACTGTCTCTCAATTGAAGTTCAGTCTATGGTAATATACAGTCCCATCCACATGACACTGTTTTTTCATACTTGAGAAACAGTGACAAGACACTAGGTTGAAAGCATTTTTGTTTGTGTCTACATGAACGAAATTTAGATATTTAAACATAGACAGTAAGTATAAGAACTGGTTGCAGCACTATGAAATTAATAGTTCAGTAGACTTTTGTAATTAACAACAGTTAAATCTGAAGTGTCGTGGATTTTGCTCCAGGTGCTGTTTTTTGATTCATTTTGGTTCAAATACATTTGAATAAATTTTACAAAATGTTTTCAAAGAAATATGTGTTGAATATGTGTCAAAAACAGATTTTACTCAGTTTGTCAATAATGTCATCTCTACTAATAAGGTAACAACTGATTGGTTCTCACAGAGGAAACTGCACTGCAAACAAGATGGGGAGGAAGGAACAGAAGAAGACACGGAGGAAAAGTGCACCATCTGCTTGTCCATATTGGAGGAAGGTGAAGATGTCAGGTAAATAACACTGAATATCAGAATATATTGTTAATGTTCTGGCTTTGACACCATATTTGAGTCTGGTGGGCTTTGCAGTACTGCCTAGGCTAACAGTTACAATTAATTGCTGTCATTGAACTAATACAATAAAGCAAGTTGCAGTTGAAGATACACATTGTTCAGTCTGTACTGTCCTTAGGTAGAGTGCAGGTTATTCTATTACAGTCCTCCATAGTTTGCCTGCCTGTGTTGTTACAGCATGAGCCCCAGCTGATGCCCTGAATGAATCAGCACTGTCAGTGTTTCTGCAGTAATGCTGCTTCAACTCCAACGGGTTTAAATCAGTCTGATACAGCAGAAGCCAGTTGATGCTTGACTTCATTGCCCAGATCCATTTCTTTTTGGAACTAGGCAGAATGCAGGTGCAACTAGAAAGGCTACAAAACCTGTGGGAAAACAGAAAGAAGAGACCTCAGTAGCAAAGCCCACAAAGTGTTTTTAACCATGGGTTTGTTGATGTGGAAATGCTTTATTAACACCAATGTTTTTGTGTTCTGATGACAGGCGCCTTCCATGTATGCACCTTTTCCACCAAGTATGTGTAGATCAGTGGTTGATTACTAACAAGAAGTGCCCCATTTGCAGAGTGGACATTGAGGCTCAGCTGCCTAGTGAAAGTTGACACTGCTTTCCAGAACTCTTGTCCTCCCTCTCGCTCCCTCTCATCCTTCCTGGTACTGCAGTCAACCAAAGATGGCATGACTTACCTGCGCAGATTTGGAAGCATTGAACCCAGAGTGCTGGCTCTGCTATATGGTACAACTAATGCTAGACCTACAGTTCATGTAGAAGACCGTTGAGTTTCAGTGTATTTATAAATTTGTTTTGTTTTACATTTTTTTTCTTTAAATTCATTACTGTATTTTTGCATGGTTCCTTGTATTGCATTTGTTTGCACATATTATGGGCTTTGTGACCCCAAACTTGCAGGCGAGATTAGCTGCTTTAGTAAGTAGAATTGTGTGGTCTCTTTTTTTTGGTTTGTTTTATGTAGTATCAAGCTTTGAAAGTATGATTTCACTCATTACTAACCTTGAATTCCTTAATTTAATCGATCATATATATTTTAGTTTAAATGTATAAAGATCATCTAGAAAAGGATAATATTATGTATTGAGACATTCCTTAATTAGGAAAAAATGGCTGCTGTATATTTACAAGATCAGTTATGAGTCAAATAACATCCTTAATACTGGGAACAGAATCTGAATTATATTCAGTTTGACTGATACATATAGCATACTCATCACCAGAGTTTTTGTCTGATCAGATTTTTGTGTTTGTTTTTAAAATTTCAGCACAATGCAGATATATTTGAATGTCAATATTAAACATTTAGACTGCTGTTCAGATTGTATTTATCATTTTCTTCTATGTCTAGAAATTTGAATCCCTAACTTAAATATATGCTGCTGTGAAACAGCTCTTAGTGAACACTAAATGTTGATTTCAGTTAGCTGGATTGTAGATACTTGCAGATTGAAAGAATTATTAGGGACATGGAAAAAGAGCTTAGAATCTGTTTGGTCTTCTGCTAACTTAAGTTGAAGTATCTGCGCACATTGAGGGTTGGTTTTTTGGGTTTTTTTTGGGGTTTTTTTTTGGCTGTCTTTTTTTGTTTATTTGTTTGTTTGGGTTTTGTTGGTTTGTGTTTTTTTTAATATAAAACCATTCAATAAGGACTAAAGCTGCAGGGTTTTTGTTTGGGTTTATATACATGAATTAATAGAATTTCTAAGAATTCCAGGCTTGTCTTGGGATTTTTATTAGATTTAAAGTTAATAAAGTTAGCTAAATCCACTTGTCTCTTGTTTTTATTTTTCATTAGTAAGTTGAAAGCCTGTAAATTCCTGTAGAAACTGAGACACAAATTATGTGGTTACCTAGGTTTTGCCTTGATCATAGATTCCCTCTTTATAAATTACCAACAGTCCATCCTGATTGAAATATTTTCTCTAGTTAAGATTTGCTGCCTAATATAGTATATAGAATTAAGTTATAATGTACTAACACTGCGCCTTTGAAGGAGGTTTTAATCCATATCAGGATTCAAGTTGCTCATCTACATTCTTTCACATCTGATAGATTAGAGTTTATTTAAATGTGCTCAACATTGCAAAAAGCAAATGTGCAAAGACATTGAGACAGTATTACTGTCACTTTGGAAAAGATGTTCCTTGGGGATCATACATGAACATGTCAATTAGCTTGCATTAAGCCACCTGCTTTGTAAGTGGATTGAATAATAAATACCTTCAGTTTCTCTTGTCTTTGCCTTTCATCATCAGATTATGTGTAAAATGGTTTACAGTAAACCTAGAAGAAACTGTTATGTTTACACTAAAAAATCCATTTATAAATATTACCTACTCTAATTCGATGCCTGTTTCTGTATGGTTAAAGCTGCTTCCCTTTTATTTTGTTTTTTTTACCTGTTAGTAGTAGCATTTGCAAGTACAGTGTCTGTTGCTGGCAGCAAATTCACACCCCTGGCACCGAGGCTTTAAACAGAGAGAAATTCTATTCCAGCACGTGTGATAAATGGACCTTTTTGAGCTTAATTGTATTGCTAAAACTGAACTTAAAACCACTTTGCGCTGGTGTGATGGGGATAGGGGAGAGGCTGCACGTGATTAGACTGCTTCAAAACCTGGCTGGGCTTTGTGCTAAAGCTTCCTGAACGTTCTGGCTGTGGGAAGCTGAAGGTGACTGCCAAGCTGGAGCTGCACTCCTTTATTCATTGCTAGGAATGAATAGAAGTGACTGGAAGGACTGAAGTGACGCTTGGTGTTTGCCAGGGACTGTCGAAGTCAGCTGGTCACTGATGCTTCAGGACTGATGAGACTCAGCTCTGAAAGTCTCCAGGAAGGTACTTGAGAGCTACGGGACAGAGAATCCCAGGGCCTCTGAAGGAACTGAGACCCTGGCACGTGATAGAATCTATTTTGGCTTCCTTACAGGACAGAGAAGCACAGGGTTGGGGGATTTTTTTTATTTTTCTTTTTCAGGAAATATTTTATGGGTCTAATTTGAGTGCCTGGTACTAGAGGTATTTTAGTGATCCATTAATTGGTTTGTTATATAATAGCTACTGATACTGTCTTGCTTTTAACTGTATGCATAACATTGTAATGTGATGCTGAACACTTAGGTATTTGTCGGGAATCAGAGTGTTCTGATCTCAGTGCTATTGCAGGGGCTGCAGCCTACTTCTGCTCCAGCAGGCTGTGACTTAACCACAGTTGAAGGGAAGAAGGAATAGGCTCTTCATTCTGAAAATTTCCACCACTTACTGTGCTTTATATGCTTAGATGCATTGCCTTAAGTTTTCTGCAGCATCTTTGAAGATAAGATTCTCAACAGTATGCATCAAATTACTTTTCATATAAAATTCCATTGTCAAAAGAAATCCTTTTGTATGCAATAAATAAAATGTTAGACTGGTATCATTCAAAATCTGTTTCTTTTGCAATTTTTTCCCCCTTCCCTTGTTTTGCTCTTGAAATTTTTATCCATAAACATTTTCGTTTACACCTATTAATTACTGCAGGTACTGCCTAAGAAAAAACTCTTAGTGAAGGATCAGCACTTGTGATGTTAAGCTGAAGTTCATTATCCTGCTAAACGGAGTTATCTGCGACCTTGCAATTCAGTGCTAATTTTAAGAGACTGGAGAAAATTATAAGTAGACTTTTCTGTCGGTTTAAGCAACTACGGGAGCGTTGCAGTTCCTGAGTCTCGTTATGAAGCCTCTGCTCTGTTCGGCTGGCTCCCCTCAGCGGGAGCGCCCGGGCCCCTGGCCCGCGGGGGCTCCGACTGTGCCGGGCCGGGCCCTTTGGGCAGCTCGGACCGGGCCGGGCCCTTTGGGCAGCTCGGACCGGGCCGGGCCCTTTGGGCAGCTCGGACCGGGCCGTTCCAGGGCTCGGGCTCGGCCTCGCCCTCAGGGGGCGCTGCGCCCCCCGCGGCCACCGGAAGCGCTTCGAGCCGTTTCCTGCAGGGGCGGG
>VZRX01007539.1:109920-199563 GCA_013398075.1 Notiomystis cincta
GGGCCCCGCCGCTTTTTGCCCTCAGGCGGCGCGGGGGCCGCGGGCTGGCCGGGGGGGGGGCGGCTCTCGGCTCTCAGACGGGCCGGGGGACGGGGGGGGCGGCTCTCGGCTCTCAGACGGGCCGGGGTCCCCTCACACTTGGGCGGGTGGGGCGGCGGCCGGGCCGAGCTGTGGCCCAGCGGTGGGAGGGGGGCCCCGTTACGGGCAGCGCGGGCGCTGCTCCCGCCTCGCCCTGGCCTTGGCCGCCCGCGCCTCCCCCGCGGAACAGTGGGGGATGTGAGAGGGGGAAAACTAAAGCTGCTTTTGGGGGAGGTGTAGGAAGGGACTACAGGATCCTCTCTTCTGTGGTGGTTGTCTAATGGCTTAGACTGAACTCCACGAAAAACTTGGAGCCTGGTGGTTTCATTGCATAACAGTGCATAACAAAGAATATTTATTAGTTTTTGCGTGTGTAGCACAGTTTTTTTAATTTATATGGTATGTAGGTAACAAGGAAATTGCTTTCTGCATCCTCTGGGGGGCGCTGCTACGGTTACAAAGTGTAACCGTATAATAGAGTTCAGTGGCAGGTGAGCGCTCTGACCTTAAAAAGTTTAAAAGTATGAGATGGGATGCATTGCTTAATTTTACAACACCGTTCAGAGAGTGCAGTGCTCTGAACCTAGAGAGGAGACTTCTTCCTCTGAACATGTGGGACTGGCTAGGAAGTAAAAGCTGGTTGAGTAATGCGTAGCAGGCCAGAGTTACACAGGTACAGTGGTGGTAAGTCTGTCGTGGAGTCAGGCATTGGAAAGTTGTTGGTCTCTGACTTTTAATCTTTTGCAATTTTATCATTTTAGCTCACTAGAGGGATGGAGAATGCTGTGTCTGACCTTAGAGGTAAAGCGAAAACACACATGACTGGCAAAAGGGCTGCTTTAGAAGAAATAGGAAATAGAGTTGCAACAAGAGGAACACACATATCTAAGGTAAAGGAACACTTGAAATCTCTGTATAGTGAGAAGCTGGACTGCTGCTCTGCACTAATAATAATTGTTTCCACTACAGATAACAGATTGCCCCAAAGCGTCCATAAGGCCTGTGAAAGGATCTAGCAAGATGACAAATGGAATTGCACTGCCTAAAGCTCCAGCTGCTGTGAATCAAGCAAAGAAAGAAACTGATGTTCCAAAGGTAGGAAGTGATGATAACGTTCTGATTTTTAATTTGATTTGCAACTTCGAGCTCTGCCTTCACAATAGTAAATCTGTGGCTGTATCTCATTCTCCTGCTGAAAAAGCAAAGCCTCTGTGCTGAGGTTTTGGTTTAATGCATGTTGTACTTAAAGGCTGATGTTCAAGTGGCAGAATGAGCAGTTGAAATATTGGATGAAGTTTCTGCTTTAGCTGGCAATTACTAGAAGATCTTGGGATTATGTGTTTGTAGTATGTCAGTGAAAACTTGCTGCACTGGAGCCCAAGCTTGGTCTCAGCTTCCATCTAAAGAAATTGTATTGGTCACTGGTGAAACACAGAAACAAAAGAACACTGAAACTTAAACAATGGATACCTAAGATGTGTTAACAGATAGGATCTGTTCCTTAGGTTCTGTCCCCCGTCCCTATGGATGTGTCAGTGCAGGAGGAGGATTTGTGCCAAGCCTTCTCTGATGTGTTGCTCAACAACATAGAAGACATTGATGCTGAGGACTGGGAGAACCCCCAGCTGTGCAGTGACTACGTCAAAGACATCTACCTCTACCTGAGGGAGCTCGAGGTAGGACACCCCGCGGCTGCCCCTGGGCTGCCCCGGGGCTGCGTGGCCGCTCACTGCGCTGTCCCCACAGCTGCAGCAGTCGGTCTGCCCGCACTACCTGGACGGCAGGACGACCAACGGGCGCATGCGCGCCATCCTGGTGGACTGGCTCGTCCAGGTGCACTCGCGGTTCCACCTCCTGCAGGAGACTCTCTACATGTGCGTGGCCATCATAGACCGCTTCTTACAGGTGAGATCTCCTCGCCTCATCGCCTGCAGTTTGTCACTCACTGTGGTTGTAAGGGAGCTCGGGATTTAACTTGTCCCTAGAAATTTAACAGTCTACAAGATCTGTTCTGTGAGAGCTGTTACAGGGCAGCATCTTGCCTCCGAGGCTGCTGCCTTCTCTGAGCCTGTCATTACACAGACACCTCTGACTAGAGGGAAAACCTCATTTATGGGGATGAACACTGTCATGCTGGTATTCTAAACTGATAAATATGAATCTGATTATCTAGAATATGACACTTCAGGGCCTGCATTTTAAATGTCTGTTGCAGAGTCATCCAGTACCTCGCAAGAAGCTTCAGCTGGTGGGTGTAACAGCAATGCTTGTAGCTTCAAAATACGAAGAGATACTGTCTCCTGACATAGCAGACTTTGTTTACATTACCGACAATGCCTACACCAGTAATGAAATTAGAGAAATGGAGATGACTATTCTCAAAGAATTAAACTTTCACCTGGGGCGACCTCTTCCAATTCACTTCTTAAGGAGAGCATCAAAAGCTGGGGAGGTGAGTACTTGTCCTCATTATCTGGCACTCTCCTGTATTGGTAAAGCCTATCAGGATTGCTTCCCGTGTTTTTATCTTGGGATCTTACCTCCTCCAGCTTAAATGCTGGATGAAGAAATGCTCAGCTCTGAAACTCCCCCGTGTGGAGTAACACGACAGTGTCACCGTGGCAGCCAGTAGCATTTCCCATTTCTTTTTACTGAGGCCCGTGTTCAGCCTTAGTGGCAGCAATTTTACTGTTAAATTAAGAACCCTTGCTTTTAATCTTTTTAATCCTGGTGATCAGGGTATTTATTAGTAAAACACTAGCAGTGTTGCAGTTCTTTGTAACTTCTGGTTGCAAATACTGTATTACTTAAGAATCAAAAGATAAGCTTTCTCTTTGACCCAACCAATTTTTCTCCACCTCAGTAGTTATATTCAGGTGAACTGTCTGCTCTTGAGGTGGGCTTCAATTACCTCAGCAAACCACTGGGTAACTCAAATAAGGTTCTCCTTAAATCATTTTACACCTCCCCTCCCTTAGTTTGCATTACAGAGGGATGTGTCCCTGGTTGGGCACAGCAGTACCTGACACTGCAGTTTTCTGTTGAAATCCCTCGCTTTGTGCCTAAATTCCAAGTCTAGTCTAAACTGATTGGGACTCGAGAGGAATGTCTGTTAGAAAGGACAGTCCCTAAACTGTAGTGAAGATGTTGCTATTTTTGTTTGGTTCTTGAACACACTAAGTAGTTCTGGGTGATTATGCTAAAGTGCAGTGAAACTGTGGATTAACAAGCTCTCAACCTGCTAGGCTGATGCCAAGCAACACACTCTAGCCAAGTACCTGATGGAGCTGACACTGACAGACTATGACATGGTTCACCATCGGCCTTCAGAGATCGCAGCTGCCGCACTGTGCCTGTCCCAGAAGATTCTGGGACATAGCACGTGGGTGAGTACTTTCATCAGACTTGTTGTTAGGAGTCTTTTCTTCACTCAGTGGAATTGAACCAATAGAAAAGTACTTGAGAAAATTGTGTTTAGGTTGGTAGCAGTGCTGGTGCTGGAATGGTGGTTGGACAGCTTCATGCATAGTGGCAGGTAGAGGAAGGAATGTACCAGTGAAAACTCACTCTCCTTTTCTGTGAGAATACTGGGGCACAAAAGGATTTTTCTTGTGAAAGCATTGAGTTGTTGAAGGGTACACTGTAAGTAAAAGTAGTTTTTCATAATTCTTAAGAGGTTATGGACCATGAGTAGTGAGCTGTAATGCAGCTGGCAGCTGCTTTTTTATCCCTGTTCAGTCTAGAAGCATGGTCCTTGAAATTGATGTGTCCAGACTTCTGCACATCCGAGTACTCTGGATCTGGCATTTAAAGTGACAGCTGCAGTTTCCAGCACTTGAGGCTGAGCCATGAAGCTCCAGGGTGTTTGGTGCCTGAAGTGATTGTGCCTTGAGCAGCAATTTCCCCCTCACAAAGCTCAAGTTTGTTACTGTTCTGCTGCAGGGTACAAAGCAGCAGTACTACACTGGCTATGCAGAAGACAGTCTTGTGATGACCATGAAACATATGGCCAAGAATGTGGTCAAAGTAAATGAGAAGTTAACAAAATACGCTGTAAGTATAACTACTTAAATCCTTTTTACAATGTTTTAAAAATACCTTTGCTGCATATTGTGGCTCCTTACGTAAAATCCAGAGTATTTATTTTAAAGCATTTGCTGTTCTGACAAGCCTGTGAGAGGCTGTTGCATTAATGTTAACAGCACAACCTTTAGACAAATTGTGCTCTTGTTACTTTGCAAACTGGTTCAGTGCCTTTGTTGGTTTGCTTGTTCTCCAAGCAGGCAGGCAAACTGACCCAAAATTATCTGCCTGTGTATGTGTGAAACTTGTTGTATCTCTGTTCTCTACTCCGCAGGCTATCAAGAACAAGTATGCAAGCAGCAAACTACTGTCCATCAGCACCATCCCTCAGCTGAACAGTGAGATTGTCAAGGATCTGGCTGCATCCCTCCTGTGAAGCCCTGGGCAGCCAGGCCTGATGGGGTGTGCACTTTGTCTGTCTGCTGCTGTTGTACATAGCGTCCCAGCCTCCCACAGACCCTTCCGACTCACACAGAAGGCGATGTTTTAAACTTGCTTTGTAATACTGCTTTCTATCTAAAAATAAAACTCCTTTCAAATACTGTGGGTGTGACTCTTTAAGGTACAACCCACACGTTTGCAGGCTGATGTCCCACTTGGACCTCTGATTAAACAGGTGACTGTTACAACTCGCAATTAAATGGGCTTGATTATTCTCTGTGGTTGTTTCCAGAGAGAATCTCCAAGCTTTATGTATTGTATTATATTTCTTAACTTATTTTCACTCTTAACATAAAGAGCAGGCAGACAGTGCATCTTTTTTGTTGTACCTTAAAGAACACTAAATATGTACTTTTATTTCAGTGCCTTGTTTCAAGGAGGTATACTCGAATTTACTTTTTTTTTGTAGTTTGCCACCTTCAAGTTTGGCTTTAACAGGGGTTGACATTGTAAATCTTTGTGTTTCAGTGTGCTTAGAAAAAGGGAGCTAAGGTAGAAAATTGGTAGTGTCCTGTAATGCTAACAACTGTGCAGGAAACAGGTGTGGAACTGTAGGCATGAGACCTTCTGAAAGCAGCTCAGCTCTTGAAAAGACCCCCCCTTAGTTTTTCATTACCTGTTTCCTTGCCCACATCTTTTTCCCCCCTCTGCTTCTCCAGCAAACCTCTACCTGGAATCAGAGACTCAAACCCACCCACCAAGGCAGTTCTTCTTGTCACTTCCTTGACACTTTGCTTGCTTTTGTCTTTGTTTCTAATCTAAGTGTCAGTGTCTGTATGCTCAGGGAATAAGTAATGCAACTTTTCTGCCTCAGTACCTCATGTATGTCTATTTGTTGAATTAATCCTGTGTAAGTAATGTTAAATTAGACCTTTTGACAGTCTCCAGGTTAAACTGAACTCAATACCTCTCTTCCACACCTAGCTATTCTATGATTGCTCAGCAGCTCCTCTTCATGAGAGTGCTGGCTCTGATGTAGAAGGCAAGAACCTGATGCTGCAGAACTGACCTAGAACTCAGTGCTCCTGTGGGAAGGATGGTGAAGCTGCTGGGTTTTCTCTCCCCTGGGATAAGTAAGCCAAGCACTTGCTGCAAATGATCTTTTGAAAAATTCCTTGTGTGGATATAATTCCTCCCTTGGAATGAGGCCCTCATTTCTGGCTACTAGAAAGGCTTCTACAGAAGATGGGAGTTTGTGTACCTAAGTCAGACTTGGGCAGTGGTTTAAGAGGGAGGGATTCAAGATTTTTAGCTGTATCTTAAAGCTTATGCAACTTTTTAATACCAGCCTATGCAAGGCTTTTTAACTACTCTTAACATGAGAGAATGAAATGCCCAGCACTTAGCTGGGCACAGGGAAGAGTGGTTTGAAGTGAAGAAAGGTTGGTTTTTTTTTTCTTTAGAAGTCAGTGCAGTAAAATCCTGAAGCCATTGTTGTGAAGGGATCTGTTTGTTTATGTGGGAACAAACTCCACAGAGAACAAAGCTGTTGATCTTCCTGTGTTTTATTTTATGGAGGTTCAAAAGGCAAAGCAGGAATTCTCAGAACTGCAGGGGCAAGCAACAGCCACACTGCTGGGGGAGGCAACCAGACTTGGGCAGTAACACCTGTGCTTTTGCTATTTAAAAGGAGGAGGAGTAGTGCATATCTGTAAGTACCTGGCATAAAAATTCTAGCAGTACTACTTCATAAGAACAGTGACTACTACATTATACATTTATACATGTTTCTATCATAACCAGTTTTTATATACAGTATATAACTATTTCTATAAATGTACAGCTCTGCATAAAGACACTTCCTATAACAGGTAGAGTATTAAACATAAATCCAACATGGGCCAGCCATATTATAATATAAATCTTGAAGAAGGCAACATTGTTTAGCATACAGTACTATGTGGTTTTCTGTTTTAAATTCTGACAGTGCCTGTTGGAGTCCCTAAACACACCTGCAAACACAAACCAGTTCTATTACATATCTGTACAGAAGTACTTAAATAGACCATCACAGTAGTTTTTTAGATGGTAATATCCCAAATGAGCCTAAATCTTTTTGACATGTAGCAGCATACTCATTAACATGTTCCCCAGAATGATCTGCATTAGAGGAAATGTGCACTTAACATTATCTTCAGTAGATAATTAAAAAGGTTACTGATATTCAGCTGAAGGCACTTATTAAATACACCCCTTTCAAAGTCCCTGGTTCCAGACTGTAAATCACCTGTTTTAGGAAGATGGTAGGTTTGAGCATTCTTCATTAGCAGGTGTTGAAACCAGGTTTTAAATATAATAAATAATTGGTCAGTTCATTGCTGTATGGTGCTGAGACAAAGATCAAAGTCTGTACTGTGGGTAACTCTTCCTGCTCATACACAACTTACTGGTGAAAATACTGCTGAGAACGGCAGACCTTGGAAGAACAAAGTCCTGAAGGCAAGGGAAAACATCTCCAACCACTGGTACCTTCACACCAATTTTCTCTGACAGTCTTTTAAATCTTGGTGACATAATTGTTGGGAAACAGACCTTGTTTCCCTCGTAGTCTTCCTGTCCACCAGCCAGAAGGATCTGTAACAAGGACAGCAGGGTAAGGAGTGAGGCTCTGGAAGCCTTTCTGTGTACTTGGTGTAATCTTGCAAAGCCATTGCCACTCAATGAGAGCCTTCTTGGGGAGGAATGAGGGGACAGGATTTTATGAGTCTGTTTATCTTTTGGCCTTTAGGAGGGTGCTTAGGGGACCCAGAGGTGGAACTGGTTAATTGCATTTTGCTTTTTGTGCTATAGCTGTGGTTTGGGCTAATTTTCCTCTAGAGCCAGTGACCGAATTACTGCCTCACTAAGTGTACAGCTCTGCAGTACCAGCGACAGGTCCCTGGCCTGTCTGACATGCTCCAGTGAAGAGGCTGGAGTGGGGGGGAGGCTTCTCTGCCCCAGCCATGGTGGAAATGGACAAGCCTAAGGAGCGAAGCTGAAGCGTGGAGGCTCAGAAAGCGCCGTGCCAAGGCCCCGCCCAGCCCCGCGCACCTTCCTTGAGGATGTCGATGACGTCGTTGGCGTTGAAGCTGAGCTCGTCCGTGTCCTGCGCGTCGTAGGCGTAGAGCGCCCGGCACTGCGGCACCTGCGGCTTGGGCTTGGGCTGCGGCTTGGGCCTTCCCCCGGCCGGCGGCGGGCGGCTCGAGGTCTGCCTGCGGACACTGCGGACAGCGAGGGCTCAGGGCCTGAGCTTAGCAAGCCCCTCCCTCTTAAGGGACTCGTTTTAAAAACATCACAGGACAAGGGAAAGAGCATTCTGCTGACGGTCACAACCCTCACAAACAGCAGTGTGAGACTTCCCTGTGAAAGGGACAGAGTTGCCATTTCTCTCCTGTGGAAATGGATGAGTAGGTGCTTCCCAACAGCAGTTGGAATGCTTAGAGACATTTAGTGCCCAGGCTGAAATGGAAGCAAATGTGCAGTTCATGCATATTCAGTATCTACACAGCTCAGGCTGTCTCCCCTTGCCCCGATGTCACCAGTGATATATTTTCAGTATCAAAAAGTTCTAGCTCACAGGCTTGCTACTTTACCATTCTTGTGACTAAGCTGTAACAGAGACTTGCATCTCTTTTAAGTTGCCTCAGATTCCAGGACCATCTACGGACTTGTTCTGTTACAGCCAACTCTGAAGCAGCAGGGGAGATGCTGCTCAAACTGTCACAGCTGTGACCACTCCAAAGATTAGGAAGGGGAAAGAGGGAAGAAATGCATTTTGCCAGCTCATCAGCTAATAAAGGCTGGAAGAGAGAACAGGTATTAGACTCAGTACGTCAGTTTAGAAGTAATAATACATGTGCTGAATGACTAAAAATGTAATGATGTGGAGGAGAATGAACTGTGATCATGCAAGGCAATGCCATGATAACATTACACAGCTTTTGCAGAACAGGGTTACAGTTACTTACATGAAATCCTAGGCTTAATTTTGTCAATAAACCTCTGTCTAATGCTAGCTTTGGAGTGAACGGCACCAGAAAATAAGATTTGAAGTAAGAGTTACAATATCTATTAGGGGAGAGATCTTCTCCTGTTCTTCAGCATCTACTGCCTTTGCTCAGGACAGATGTTCTCAAACCTAGCCCTACATATGGAAATTAAGGAATTCAATGCAAGTCTTGGAAAATAACTCACCTTTTGTGCAGCCACAGTAGAACTAGAGTATCTTAAATGAGATATTTTGCTGCTGAGGGGAAGCCTGCTACTTTTAATCTTGGTCTTGTACTGGATTGTTTGTACCACTGCATCGTTCTTGGCAGCTTTGCTAAAAATAAACCTAATTCTACTCCTTAAAAATTATATGGCTATGGTTTTGAAATACTAAATTGACACCTCTTCTAGCTCCCAGCTTCCTTTTGAAAATGAACAGGCACAGAAATGCTCCTCTGAAATCCACTCCTGAGTACAGCTATGTTTTCTTTTCAGTGTATTAATAAAGGAGCCCCTAATGCCTTGGGAATGTTGCTTTTGCAAGAGTACTTCCTTAGGTTTTTTACTGCTGCAGAACACGTGGGATGTTCACCTATGTTCACCACAGAACACCTATGGCTTATATGTTTCTGTTGTTATCTGAACTGTAGCTTCAAGACAACAAAGTCCAGTATTAGTACAAGAGTTTAGGAAGAAGCTCCCATGTGACAAGGAACATTTCACCACCTAAAGCCATAGAAGTTATTACAAGATGGAAATGTGCCTGTTAGCATGTGCTGATGGGTTTGAAAAGTGGTAAAATAAGTAGCAGTGACCACTTCTTCCTGATTTCCTTCTTACTTGAAGAGTAAGATTAAAGAGAAAAATGCTCTAGCTATGACTGGAATATGGCTGACACTTGGCACAGTGGGGTAAAATGACTGCCATTAGTTCAACTGCAAAGACGTCTGTACATGCCTAACCTTGCTTGAGGGTTCCATGTTTAGGAACCAGAAAGCTCCTGCTTAGGAACCCTGTGCACTTTCAATTCTCAAAATCTACCAATTGTGAACAGTTATGTTATTATTTGATTTCTGTGAAGTGTGTAATGCTCACTAACACTGTAACTAATATACTTAATCAGCCTGTTGGATCACACAGCACAAGAATGCTTAGGCCAACAGAGTCATTTAGTGCAGAACACCTGTAAAGGAGCTTGTCTGCTGCCTGACAGCTGAGACAGGGCTGTTTGTACAAAAAGTTGCTCTTGGTATGGTTAAAAATAAACATCCTTTTGCTGCCTCCAAGAACCCTCATTCAGGCAGATCATGGGAGTCATCAGCAAATTGCTTCTTACAGACCAAATTCTTTCCTTTTGTTCCTAGAACTACTGAATAGGCAGCATGCTTTGACAAGTAAGTGATACTCAAGATTCCCACTACAGTAAAGCTCCACCAGTGTTCTACAAGAGAGTGGAATAAGGGCTGAGTTAAAGTAAAAACCTTAAAACATTTTTAAAGCCTTCAACAGTCAGATTTAAGGTATTAAACTAGAACTGCTTCACCTTTATTCCTATGGGTCTAGGATGGAGAATGTTTTGGAATGTGATGGAATGGATGATACCTTTGAGTACAGCTCAATAGCACAACCCGGTGACTGATGCACAGAGTATATGTGTCATGAACAATTTGAGTGTGTAAAACTATTTGCAAAAATGGACATCTTTTTATCAGATTCAATGTAAAATCTTACCCAGCTGCTCCTTGGTCAGGTACTTTCAAGAAATCCAAGCTTTCTGGTTGCTGTGAAATCCTGCCTGATCCTCCCGACATTTGCCGTGGTAAAGCCGGCCGTGTCATACTTGTGTACAGGTTCTTCTGATTGGCCCACTGATTTCCTGGGATCTGGGGATGGGCTGCAGACTGGGGGGGATTTATTACTCCATTTTGCTGCTGACCTAGAAGTAAAAGAAGTGTGAGTGCAAGCAGTGCAAACTCCAGCTCAGTAAAGATAACCTTCAATGGCTTAGCTGTCAGACTCGGCTGTCAGAGAGCCCCACCTATCAAGGAACCCAAATCCAAAATCATGTTGAAATGTTGCTTTATACCCAGTTGCTGATCTGCTGACAATCTGTTTTGGGTTCCCAAGTTCATGGACTCATGCTCAGGTTTAAGACGTGTGCCCTGAGTGTTCCAAGCAAGCCCAAGGCTGAGCTCTCAGCTGAGTTCCAGTTTAGCCAACATGGTACCACCACACCTCTCTACAACACTGCACATTTTATCCACAAAGGGGTTAATCCAAAGCTAGCCAGAATTTCTTCTTTTTCTTTTGAAGTTCAAACTCAGTCTAGCACATACTCAAGGAATTTGACTGTTTTTATTAAGTCACTATAAATACTTGTCTATTTTAACAAGCATGGTGGGGAGGGGGTCACATGGGCTTTTTTATTGTTTTCTTTTTTAAAAATGCCTTGATGCTATTTTGATAGTTGAAAAGGAATCTGGATTTTCTAGGAGTGACATAGGTATCTGCCTTTAAATAAATAATTATGCCTCTAACTTGAATTTAAAGCAAACCCTCCCATGTCTCAACTACTCACAATATCAGGGCCTAAAGAGCTCAAGTTTACATGCTTTACATTCCTAAAATCCCTATGGAACACAACAGGAGCTTTGCTTTGCTTCAATTAAAAATCAGTTTCCTTAATGAGATGGGTGACCCTCTCCTTTGCCATTGTGATTATGCCTGCTAAACATTAGCAGAAAGAACAGCTGTGCAGAGAGGAGAATTCATAATCACAGCACCTGGGAAAACCCCACTGCCTGCAACAGCTGGTCTTTGCTTCTGATATTCTCTGGGTACTCTGGCAGAACTTAAGGGTCATAAACTCCTACACAAACCCTACTCTGCAATCCAGCCAGCATGGCACTCACATTATAGTGATATAAATAAAGGTTTGGGTTACTCTGAACAGGTACACAACACTCTGTTCAGCTACTGCACCACCGATTTCAGAACAAGATGTGAAAATAGCAGAACACAGGTAATTGTTTGGGACTTTCAAGAAGGAATGTGGCCAGATCAAGACATGACTTCAAACTCCTTTCAAAGTCTGTACAGTTTAAATGGAACTCTTCTGTAACACCTGTCTGCAATTTCGTTTTTCCAGCTATGTTTGGCTACTTTCCAAGAGAGTTTAACATTCAAAAACAACCAAATAAACAAAAAGCCATGTTACTGTATCCTACAGGGAGGGCTGTAAGAAAGCCATCTACTCACCTTTCAAATGTAACAGCCCAATGCCTGAGGGTCAACGCAGCACTTAACTGCAGCAGTGACACTTCTCCTATCTATAAAATTGCTGAAACCATTTTTGAAAATATAAACCAGACTGTCCTTGATTTAACTGATGCTGTACAAATACTATCTCTGTTTGCCAACAGGTCAGCTCCTTACAGTAATTTCCCACTTCACTGGCACTTCTGACAGATCACACAGTCCTTAGTTTGACTCATACAGCTGCAAGGATTTGGAATTGTCTATTTAATTTGGTGACCAAGACTGGTCACACCCCCAACTTCCACCATTAGCATTGTGCTTCTCAATAAACAGCAGCTGACTGAAAGAGGACTCTTTGTTAAAAAGAAAGTACTCTGGGAGTGTAAGTAAAAAAAAGACTTCTTGGGAAATGCTGGGTCAATGGAATATTGTTCTCCCCTGTGAGTTCACAAGCAAAATTAATCATATCTGCCCAGGGCAGAAGTGGAACACCCTAATGACATCAGTGCCCTGCAGAAAGAGCCATGCTGTTCACTGGCACAGCTGCTGTGTCCCAGCACTCGGGCACACAGGAGCTGTGACAGGTCTGCCAGGGCAGGACAATGAGCCACAAACTGCATTCTGTGCTGTGCTGGCTCTGAAACCCCTTTCACTGCAAAGCATTGTCTAGGGCTCGCTAAGCACAGAGCTTGTACCCTTCACAGTGGAGAAGGCTACAGGGTCAGGTTTAGATTCAGTGGCTTACACCAGGTGTCTGAACAAGTCACCATCCACAACAAGCAGGACAGCTCTGGGGGATAATCCAGCAAGACACTTCATAAAATGCCTACAAACAGATGCTTTCCAGGTAGGATCTTTTAAAGAGAAATTTAAACTGTTACCATGATTTTTTTAATGGGTAAAAATTACCGGATGACAAGAAAAAAAACAAAGCTTTCATTTGGAATTCTGTTTTGCCCAAGGTAAGAGGACTTACCTGGAGGAGGTGGTGCAGCTCTCATAGGGTAAGTCTGGTTTTGAGACCTGCTGGAATACCCTCTGCCTTGGGTAAGGTTCCGTCTAGTAGGACCTAGAAGAAACCAGCAACATTCCGTTACCCCTTCACAATCCCACTAATTAAATCCTGCCAGCTGCCAGACCCCCTGTTCTGTGATCAGAAGGGGCTGATCTTCAGGAAGGAATCTGACTCCTGCAGGTTTGGCCAGGCTGTTATAAACATTAAGTGAAAAAAGGATGACTTTGGGATAGTCTCCCTTTGTGATCCAGTTCAGCTTCAGGATATAAGCAAAGCCTTCTTGCAACTACAGTAAACAAGGCCCAGAACACTGACAGCTGTAGAGCAGCAAGGAATTCTGCTGTATCCTTAGGATCTTTGTGTGTTACAGAGAAATTAATGAAGAACATGGGGAGGCTAGAGCCAAGCACTGATAGAAAAAGTCAACCATTCCCAGAATTTATAAACCATTCTCATATTTCTAGAGGAAGTTCATACTTACGGGAATTCTTTGGTAGCCCTGGTCCAATGCTGATCTGCAGCACTTTATTACTTGGCTTGAGAATGGCTACATCTCCTTGGCCTTGCATAAACTGCACTTGTCGAGAACCAGCACTGCTCCAGGGCCCCCAGCTCTCCTTCTTCAGCTTCACTTCAAGTCTGACAGAAGCATGTGAACACATGAATGAAAGAAAAAGAATTCCTACATCAAATCAAGGCAGTATTGGTTGGCAGCAGATAACTTAAAAATGTAAATTAAAGACTTAGACCGAGAATCTGCACTCTATGAGTGACTCAGCTGACATAACCACCTAATTAGATCTTTTTTTTTATGCCTTTTTTTAAAATGTTTCTCTTAATTGACATTTTAACTTTCCTGGTACAGCTTCTCAAAGGAAATTTAAGATGCCCTGGAGAAGACAGTGAGCTTTGAAGAAAAATGTGCAAATGTCCAAGTAAGAGATGTGTGAGCCCTCAGCCAGCAGGGCCTGTGCACTGCCTGTGCTGGTGCTGCTGCTGGTGCCACTGCCCTGCACACTGTCACAGGTGCACACACACTGGCTCTGGGGGAGGCTCTACACTGCCCTGGCTGCTTTGGGCAGGCCTTTGCTGTGCTCTGCTGCAGGGGAACAGCTCTGCATCCATCCACCTCAGCATCTTCATTTTACACTTCCTTCCATGCACACACACACATTCTTTCCCAACATTTCCACAGTATCCATCTGCTCTGAACTGTACTCAGATACAGTTTTGGGCAAGCCCCCAGAAATGTAATACATGACACTTACTACTCCTGGTACTGGCTCTGCATTCCCAGTGTACAGCAGTGTATGCTAGAGTTAATGTTCCTCACTTCAATTCTCCTTCTACTCTTTCAAAAAAAAAAAGTGATCTCCTGTTGCCTTTCATAATTCCTCCACCTTTTTGAAGGCAATAAAATAAACATACAAATCCAAGACCTGCTGTTGCTGATCTCCTTAATGGGTGGAAGTATTAACAAAAGCACATGTTTGCTGGGATTGTTTCCAGGATGTCCTCACAGCCAAAGTGTACATCAGACATGCTCTAGGGTTTTCACACTCGTTTCTAAAAAATCTCCCAATATAATTTACTTAAGTGAGGCCTCTTTAGAATTATTCTTTCACCCTGCAGTCCCCTGCACCCACAACAAACATCAGCATTTCAGACTGTTACATTATGTGCCTAGAATTCTTTTCAACTCTTCACTGAGATGTTTGCACTCCTAGGTGAAGGTGAAGGAGTGGGAAGAGGATGCTCCCTGCTCCTGCCAGGAGCCAGCAGCAGCTGGGCCGAAGCCCTGCCCTGGGCTCTGCTGGTACGGCTGCTCTGTGCCAGAGCTGCAGAGCCCTGGGCCTGGTGCCATGGCTGGGAGAACAAAGGCAGCTGTCCATGCACACACACAGTGGGAAGTGTCAAGTGCCCCTGGTAAATCCCAACTGTTACCCTGACAAGGCAGGCACCAAGTCTGATCTCCTTGCACATACAGGGTTTTACACTGTGCAACCTCCTATTCTTGTAAATAAAGTACAACTTGCACTCACTCATTTGCCTTGGCACAAGAACAAAACACTCATCCCTAAAAGCCCACTGAAGAAAGCCATAACTCACGTATTGCTAAATTTCAGAGGTAGTTTTCCTTGTGTTTTCTCTTCGTATCGTTTAGATAAGAGGCTTAAAAACTCCGTTTTGAAGACTGATTCGAGCAAACTATCATATTCCTGTTCATGTAGAATGAAAATGTCATCCTGCATGGTGCTGCAAGGAAATCAGAGCATACAGCATCCAGTTTAAAATGTCATCTGCAAATACAGCCAGTGTTATAATGACATTTGCAGAGTACCCATGGTTAATTTTAAAAAACATAATGAAGTCCAAGCAGCGTTAATTACAGAGCCTTGCTTTCTGAGAACAGGTTTGGTTTTTTTCAGGAGTTGATAATGGAATAGCTGAAACAATCACTTTTGAAAGACAGGAATACTACTTAGTCATTTTACAGTAATTACTGTTAGCAAAAAACCATGTGCTATTAAAGTTACAATTATAATCCTTCTCTTCAATAATGGCAGATTTTGTGACTAGAGATAAATTGGAAATTTAAAGGTCACTGAAGCAAGTCTGAAACCCAAAGCAAGCAAATTAAAAAGGAAAGCTTTCAATTCCCACTTCACCAATCAACTTATTTTTTCTGTCCTACACAAATTGCTCTGTCAATGGAAAAATATATTCCAGGTACCGACCTTAAAGAAACAGAAAGAATCCTCTCCACTTCCATCCTTCGCTTCAAGACTTCCTTCACCTGGCCCTTCTCTGGGCCCTGCTTTATCTTTTCACGCCCGATCAGGTAAATGCACTTGGGAGTGAGGACCAGGTCTCGCTTCACGCTCTGAAACACATTGAAAACGCAGAGCCCTGTGCTGCCTGCTGGGACCCAGAGCTGGGCAGTTCCTGTCACAGGCTGCTGAAGACAACTCTGGCTCCCAGCAGAACTCCTCTCTAGGGGATGTGGCTGCTCCACCCACCTTAAACCGCCTGTCGTATTTAGTTACAGTGTCTGCAAAATCGATCTTCTCCCGCTTGCCCACGAACTGGCGCAGCTCGGGATGCTCCTCCATGCCGATGTAATCTCCCACAAAGTTCCTGTTAATGCTGTTCCGTCTTCTCTCCTTCTTGTTCAGCAGCAGATCTGATGCTTAAATACCAGACATAAACACTGATTAATAGCATCTACTGAATTTTCTGAACTCATGCTCTCAAAGAGCCAACGGTTTCACACAGAATTCCTTGGGAAGTGATAACCAAATTGTTTCTAACATAGAAGAAACAGTGAAGCACTGCTACTAATCCTTTAGGTAAGGATGTATGTGATCCTTAAATCCATTCCTAATGAAATACACTGATGGCAGGCTCAGTAGTTCTGGTTAACTGGAGCACTTCTGAAACTAAGAAATTTCTCACTCACTGCTGGAAATTAAAGATTAACCCATCCAAACCCAGCATGTTCATTCACACAGCCCAGGTCACACACAACTAAGTCCCAGCAGAGTCCCTGGATTGATCCTATCACCTACAGATTATTCAGACCCTGCATAACTGTAGGAAGTTTTTCTTTTTTGCCTCCCCTGCAGCATCTCTGCTGTCTGTCCTACTGAGTCTGGCTTTGATTCGAGAGCAAACCCCTGGGCAGTCCAAGAGAGCTGTGCATGCAGAGCAGTCAGCCTCACCAGTGGCACCTCAGGGGTCCAACGAGGTGCAGTCATTCCAAGCCAGTTACCTGCAATGCAACTTTTGCCTACAGAGAGGGAGAGATTTCCTTCCCCTTTGTGTCCCTCCTTCTGTTCCTGGACCCGTGTGTGTGTGAGGTCTGTGCCATCAGAAGTTCTGACCACCTACCTTCTTCTCTCATCTGCACGTATTTTTTCCTGGCTGAGTACTTCCTCCAGGCCTTCTGGATGGCCCTGGCATACCCATCATACTTCCTCTCTCTCATCTCTTCTAACAGAAACAGCTGTACAAAGAGACAGTGGGTGGGTCAAACATTTCACATGCAAAGTTCAAGAAAAAGCTGTATTTTACTTTTGACAACTCTCCAGTGCATTTCACTCTAGATCCAAGCTGGTGCCTCTTCCACAGCTGTGGGATCTGAGATTGGAATGTTAAGGTAGCCCTTCTGGAAGAAATCTCTGATGCTTGAATGGCTGTGGCTCTTACCAGCCTACCCAGTAAGTTCCAGTACCCCACGATGAAGGAAGAGGAATATGCATTCTCCCTGAAGTATTTACTTGTGCAATGCAAGGCTCTCCACTGGCCATTTCTTCAGCCTCCCTCCACACATACTCTAAAATTCCTACTTCTCCTGTCAGGATGTTACCTTGTCTGTGGGGATCTGAGCAATGTGTAACATAAGTCACTGCTCACAAGCAACTTTCTTCCCTGGCTGAATTCCATACCCTCGTGCCCACTGGCTCCATTCTCTCTCAACACTGAAGGCTGTCAGCATGACTTGCAACTATGACCTTATAATTCACAAGTATGACATAGTAAGATTTTTGGGTCTAAAATGTCAGAAATCAAGAGAAAATACTGTTTTATTAAAATGGGAATGGAGGGTGCATCCCCCTTTTTGAGAACTTCCTAAGTACTATTAAAATATATGTAAATTTAATGCATTAGAACAGCTTCATAATTATTGTAGGATACAGCATATTCACTATAGCCTTTCACATACTTCAGTTAGATGGGGTTTTTGTCTTATCAGGACAAGCATTTGGCTTAATTGCAGCATTCAATCAGTCCACTGACATGACTGTTGCTTATTATTTCCCTGCACTTTGTGTTAAATATTCACAGGAGTTTTCTTCTAGCTTTCAACAGATAAAATTAGTAAAAATGAGTATATGGAGAAGTAAACCTGGGCTTTAGGATTTTTTTTTTTACTTTGCTGGTCTAAACCATGCAAATCTAGAAAAACACTGTTGTTCATATTGATCTGAAAAATGAAACTCAATCTGGTGCAAACCATTTCCACAGAACTTCACTTGCTCCTGTACAGTTATTTATTCAGGTGTGTGATGGAAATGTAAATAATGAAGCCTTCTTTCTGCCACCCATAAAACCTTATTTCACAGCTGGCAATTCTCCATCTACAGCAAACTTATTTAAAAAAATTTAAATATCTCTTCCTGAACACAAGCACTGGCTGGGGTTCCAGCACAGGCTTGAGAGCTCCTGATGCAAAAACATCCTCAGCTGCAGCAAGGGCATGACAGAGCCCTCGAGCAATTCAGGTTATAGACTCTGTCTCTCATGAACACTCACCATTTATTTCTCTAACAATAATGCTAATTGCAAAATCTCAGTGCAAAATAATCTATTGTCTGCAGCTGAAGGTCACCATTAAGCAGTTCAGCTAAATCACTGAGCTAAAATACAGATCTTAACCTATAGAAATAAAGATACTGCATAAACCCTTTCCTAAAATATGTATTATAAAGTCTCCCGTTACACTCCCAAGCAAATCAAGTATTTTTCATCTGATTAACTACAACAGGTGTTCTTTCTGCAGAAGAAAGAGAAAATTCCATTTACCATCTAAAAGATTATTTTTCTCAGAAGCAATACAACCCTAGCCAATACTTGAGTAATATAAGATGAAAGATGATTGTCTTTCTTAATAAAATACATAAATCACACTTTAAAATATTCAGTTTATAAATACATTTTCAGCTTAAAAAAAAGCCCGAACTCTTTTTGGTACTTATTTAAAAAGAGATGTCATGACATTAAAAAAAAATTAAAGAAAACATATACAGTAATTGAAAGCATTAATTTAAATTAAAATCGAAACACAACCTCGAAAACATTTCCAGGCTACTTCATGTTGTCCTAACCTGCAGAATTGCCCTTCAGTAAAACTCAGATACACCACTAAATGGCATATCCATGCAAGCAGAACTAAGCATCACAAAAATACATCAGGGTGGGAAGATGCTTCCACTGGACAATGTCATCCTCTCAGAAGAACCTGTAGCACATCATGTTGGGGTACAGATCAATAACTGACTGAAGGGGAGCTGGATCCATCAATCCCATGGCAGCACTTGCCACTTGGCTACTGAACAGAGGACAGACTCCAGGAAATTGCACTGCCTTCAGAAGACAAAACTCCCAATGATCTCCAGAAAGAAACCCAGCCTGTGCTCCAGAGGAAGCAGGTAAAGCTCACAATCCCTCAGAACTGGCTGGCTGTTGTTGCCATCACCAAGTAGGATCAATCCCACACTAGTTTTCTGCTCTGCCAATGAGCACCTGAAGTCCTGTAATAGCCACATCTCGAGCACTATATGCTTTGATGTATAAACATGTCTCTGACATGCAGGCAGGAATGTAATCCCATTATTCCTGAACAGTATTTTACCCTTTTTACGGTAGAAACAACAAAATTTCTATTATGACTTGGAGAAGCATTCTCTTTTTTCCTTTAACAAGTATCTTCCCACGTGATTGGACATAGCAGTGCCATTGCCTGAATTACAGAGAAAAATATATGTGGAACAGCAAATGACAGCCATAGAAGTGTTCAACTTTTATTTTGGCATGTAACTTCAGACAAAGCACCAAGAAATCAATGCTCAACTGCAAGATGTGCTACACAGTCTAAACCCCATTGCTTCTGATGCATCAGGAATACATGAGGGTGAGCAGAGCACAGATTTTCCTGAACAACTTTCCTGGTAGCAAAGTAAGAAAACTTTTTTCCAACAGATTTTGCACAGTTTAGTAGCCACAGGATAAAACCAGCCTTGTGATGCCTCCCTAATACTCTCTTTGGGATTTCAAGTTGCAGTCATTCTGGAGCATTGATTCACTCCATGCTGTATAACATACCCTTACCACCCCTGGGGACTATGCTACCCTCAGCAGTAGTTCTTGTTACGAGAAGAGGACCAATGTTCTTGATACCAAAGCATCTTCATAACCAATTTTACTTCTTGATGCATTTAATTCTCTTTATATTAAGTGCCAAAACCCTGCAGTGGCCCTGTGTAGTGTGCCCCTTACGCAGCCTCTACAACAGACGTGCCTCCCACCCCTCAGCAGGTATCATGCTCAACCTGAGTGCAGGACTTCAATTTTGGCAAAGAGCTGCATATTTCAAGAATTGTGTTCTGGCACACTTACAGACTCTGGAGCTTTGATGAAGACTTTGGACTTCCCGAGCTGGTACTGGTCAGGATCCATGTTGACTGACTGAAGCAGGTGGAGGACTCCTTGTTTCTCTTCTCCTTTCCACGAGGGCCAGGTTGCTTTGGTCAGAATGGCATACCTGAACCACCAAGGAGAAGAGATTAAAACCTGGGGTCAAACAGCAGCAGCAGAACACCACTGACTCTCCCTGGGAGAGGTTGACAATGGCAGCAGGACTCAGAGCTTGGTGTCTGTGAAGATGCAGTATTAAGAAGTTTCTTGTTTAGTGAGACCAAACAACTAAGAAGGACAACAGTGCCCTGGAGTCTCCCATTTCCAGATGCCAAGTTGTTGTCTGGTAACTGCAGCAGTTCATTGCAGAAAGTTCTGCTGGAATCTGCTTAAGTCCAGCAATGATCCATGGTCCAGATTTGAATACCTACATCCTTGCTATTCTAAAGTGGTCCCCAAGCACACATCCAACCAACTCAAGCTTTCTCAGTCTGTCTTACTCTTGCAAAGGTCTTTTCTGTTTCTGAGCAAGTGACCATCCTGTGCTCCTAACCCACCTGTTCAACAACTGGGCTGCATTTAGCAAGGAGCCATTCCTGGCTCTATCCCAGGAAGCCTCTGGCTTGCCCTCTGGTGCAAGAGGGAAGGACCAGTGATGTTGGTGCTACCTTGAAGGCACGCTGGGAACTGACCACACAAAGGGCCTGGAAGGGGCAGGGAAGTGCTCTAACTTGTCTTTGAGAGAAAGAAGCTTGTAGCCTTCTCTCTCATGGTGTCCTCTGTAAGCCTTGAGAATGAAACAGATGCCAGGCTGCAGCCTCTTTTAAACTGCCCACTTTTCCAAGCTTCACTTGGGCTTTTGGAACTGCCAGGCTGGAGTTACAAAGCTGCCTCATTCCACTACCCACCAAAGGAGCACTGCTGGGCTTTAGCTGCCCCAGAGTATCTAGGGGTAAGTAACTTCTCTGGCAGCAGCTATTGAGGCTCCTTTGACAATAAGACTGCAGAACAGCTAAATATGTGGAGACAATTTTCTCCCCAAAATCTTACATTCTTTACTCTTGGCAATTTCCTTTCAATGACTTAGGCATACTTAAGTTATGTAAACTAAATTATGCTTATTAGTAAAATTATTCAACACATGAAAAAAGTGATCAAGTATGGAGGTCAGTTTGTTGTAATTCCGAAGTTCTTAAGATGATTTAGGCAGCTTCTAATAAAATGTTCTCAAAAATCAGACAAAGAATTGTTGAAAAATGTATCAGAGGAATGTTGATTACCTGTTATCATATCTGAAATGCTATCCAGCCAAGAAGCAGGAACAGTGTCATGCAATTTAAGGAACAATACCACACAAACAGAAATAGCAAACAGTTAAAAATAAATGTATTACAAAACCCAAACACCTTTGAATAGAAGGTGCACGAAAAGAGAGTAACTTCTGAATAATTCAGTAGGATTTAAACCACTGATGTTCTCATGTTCAAATATCTCAATTAACAAATGCTCAGGTACTCTGCTGGAAGGTGTAATGAAGTAGCTCTTACACCACCTTAAATATAGCAGTGTATTATACACAATTATGTTTGGACAATGTGTACACTTACATATTTATGTGATTTATCAGTATTATGAGATAAATAGATGCATCCCTGTAGGAGTTTAAGTTAAAGTAACTAACTCCCAGCTCATTTATTTACCAGCCTCTTTTGCAGGCTCATCATGTACTGCCAATAGTGCAGCTGTGTAGGTGGGTGTAACCAAGTCTGAAGGTAAAGGAGCTGAGTGAATAAAGGTGTTTCAAACTGCTACTTTCCACACCAGAGACTGTGACATGACATTTCAGCATGCTACAAATTCTCTCCTACATCTCCTGAGATGTAAAGGAGGGCACAGAGAAAAACGAGATTCAAGACCTTCAATATACATAAAGCTCTTGGGTACAAAGTAAGAATACATTTGAAATTCTCCTTTTTCATCAAATTAATTTCATACATTTTACTGGTGTGACAAGACTACAGGGCAGAACAAACAGATTATTCCATAACATGCATTATTTAAGCATTTCACAGTTTGATAACGTGACAACTCTGACTGTTCACTGCTGTTTAGCAATGGCATTTCAGTGTCCTCATGCATGCTTCCCATGAAACCAGTCATGTCACTATCCAGGAATCCAGGTTTGTCAAGCTTGTGTAATTTGATCTTGCAAATTATTTCAGCACAAGTCCTAAATGTGTTCTTAACATGCTCCTGAAACAATTCCACATGATGACTGCCCCCCAGTTATGTATTACAAACTCCCAGTAAGCAGTTAGGTCTGATGGCTACACAGGGAGTAGGAGCTCAGCTTTCAGATTGGTTATGCTTGGGAACACACAGGCCTTTTCAGTGACTGTGGCTTTATGCATGCAAATGTAAATTTTGTACATAAAAGTCTATTCAGCCCAGCAATCTCCACTTGCATGGAGCTGCCAAGGAACGCCCAATGAAAACAAGTGTACAAGCATGCATTTCCTGTCCATCCCATGCCTCAGCCCGATTTTACTCACACTGACTCAGGGGGTCAGAACAGAGCTTGTTCTGGATGCTAGGAACTGTGAATGGAAAGGGTGCAGGAAGAGTTTTACTCATAACAAAATGTTAACTTTAACAAAGCTAATTAATCTGAAACAAAAGGATGAATTCTATAAAGAGAGTTTCAGTCGCCTGTGGATCCAGAAATACCACGTAGCTTTCCTTTGTGCAGAGCTCTCAGGGCCTGCCCAGCCCTCACAATCTGTGTTCAGGCTAGATTTAACACACACTGTAAATCTGATATTTGTCTCAGCAACAGTCTGTGTTAAGTAACATAGCCTGTAGCATGTTCACGTTTATATGTCTGGGCTTGAAGGTCATGAAGAAAAAGGAATTTAAAATTGTTTCATAATGAAAATGAACTCCATATTTTCAGAGATTTTACATCTGATTGTTACTACATTATTAGAATATTCTTGGTATTATCATAAAGTATTACTTATTATTTGTTCTGTGCTGTCTGAGTAATTATATTCCACTCCTTGCAAAACTGATTGGGTTTTTGTTTGATACTCTCAAATTCAATGCAAAGACTTCCAACAAAAGCTGATTTATCACATAAAGCCTGTTTGGGCACTTATTAGCTGTATGTCTCCAGTTTCTGAAAAACAGAAGCTGAATGTTGTGTAAATCTTGAAACTGCTCTTATTTAAGAGGATTTCATTAGCTAGGGGAGGTAGTTAATCATGTTAACAGCTGGTCCTAAGACACGGAGAACAGGATTGATCTTCCAGAGCTCTGAGTTGCTTTCATTCATTCAGTGAGCAGCTGCAGAGGTTTGAGCTGTAGCCATTCCCAGCTGCTGGAACACCAGTGGAAGGATAACGAGCACTGCCAAGCTAAGGCTACTCTTTACACTGCAATGCTTGAATGGGGTGGATTTCTTTACCTGTCTTCTGTCTGCTGTGGGGAGAGCTGGAGCAGTAACATTTTAGTCAAGGGCTTGCAGCTGGATACTCAGATTTCAGGCACAGCCGGTTCCTTTAACTCTTTGTAACTTTGAGGAACCCGCTCACAGCACCACAAATACTGTGGCCTGAGGCGAGTTTAGAGAACAAATGAAGCACTTTCAACAACACAAAGCCAGGCCTTAAAGCCCTTTGAAATCTCTGGGTAATCGAGATGACTGGGCAAGGCACATGTGGAGAAATGGCTAAGTGGGAAATGAGAGGGTTTCAAAACTGGCAACCTCGTGGTTCTCTCCTCATCATGTAAACAAGTTGTTTACAGCAATTTTTCTAAATGAGTGTTACCTACCTCTGCAGAAACTTCTTGAAAACCCGTCTGTAGGCGTAGCCAGCTCTTCTTACTCGAATATTTTCTTTCAGACCCAAGTATTCCACTTGATGTTTTACCCTGGGGACAAAAACAATGCAAGGCTTAAAATCCATTTTATTTCAGCATACTTGTGGATTGAGGCATTCTTAAACATCTGAATCACGTTTAACTGTTGATTGCTAAAATTCATACACAGGTAGATGAATCTATTTTTGCACATTACCCTGCACACTGCATGGTAGGAAAGATATTCCAGGCAGGTAGACTACAGCACTGAAATATACATAGCAAGTTAACCACAGCCTTTTTTCCTAGTTTAACTTCCCATCTCCAGAGTAAATTTGTGTATAAATTTCTTGGGTAATAATAAAACCCATAAAAGGTCAAGTAACTATTACCTATACCATTACACAGCTGGTATCCAGAGGATTGGGATATTGTAGGCTTTTCCTATGCTTTACATAGCTCAAACAGTAACACAGTAACATTTTTAACTCGTTGTTATGGAGAAAAGACCAAATCTGATGGCTGGAAAAAGCCCCAGATGCCAAACTTTCACTACACAAAGAATCAGAAAGGAGAAAGTCAGGTCAGCATAGTGATGAAAGGCTGGAATTCCTTCTCATTTTCCCATGCTGCAAAGGAAGAATTCGAGGATAGGCACAAGACTGGCTGAAGCCAGTAAGGGACAATTCATCCATGGCACAGTTTAAATTACAAACAAAAGCTGAGCTGGTACCAGTCCCACAGAAAGTGTTAATGGCTGTGGAGGAGCTCTGCTGCACAAGGGAACTGAAGCATCATTATCCCAACACCATCAGAGCTGCCTCACACCAAACACTTCCAATTAGGTTCTAACTAGGGAACAAGTATGTGCCCATGAAATGCAAAGTAGAAAAACAGAAAAAGAAAAAAGCTTTTGCACTTTTTCCTCCTTCTGGATCTGTGGTACATTTATGTTTCTATGTTTCTTCTCACATATTCTGCTAGTCTACTACTTAATGCTTGGTAATTTGATTTGAAGAATTTCAGTTGCTGATTTCCTTTGCCTTTCCTTAATTTTCTCATCTAAGTCATGTGCTGAAAGAAGGAATGTCAGTTTTTCACTCTTGCTGTTCTGTAGGGCAAAGTATAAAAGCTTTAGCTTTCAGTCTGAAACAGTAGTGTTTAAGATTTTAGTCCTGCAAGTTTAACAAACAGTATGTAAAAGAGTATCTATTTATATATAATTTTTAAAAAGTGAGACTCTAAGAAGCCATTTAATTTTGTTTTGCTTACTATTTCTCTGATTTTACAGAAGATTTTTCAAATTCTGAAACACTCTCAGTTAATTCGATGCTATTTCTCTAGCTATTTTGAAAAGTTAAATTTGAATATAAAATGTACTACCCGTTCATTTTTTTGTTGTGACATTTTTTTCAAATGACTCATAGTATGAAGGGGAAAATCTTTTGAAATCCCTTGCTACAAATGACAAAATCCTTTCAGTTATTTCTTCTTTTTGGAGACCACATTTGAGAGGTATTTTATGAAATGATGAGTGATACTGCTCTTTTAGCTTAAAATAAAGACTACTACACATTTTAATCTTGCTGTGTTCAAGGAATAAAGTATATTTTGTACCCACTCCAAGAATTCTGGTGCAGTGCAAAGTTGGTGGACAAAAATACATTTTCCTGTTTATAGCTTTCCCTCCTGTTCACATCTGGAATAATGCACTGGAGCAGCAGTACTACTCCCATTTTCTTACTGTCCTGCCAGTATCAGTGTCCAGCACCAGAGAATTTGAGACATTTTTCTGATTTTTTCCTTTCCTTTCTGAGAAAAGACACACTGAAAATCTCCCTCCAGGCAGCAACCTCAAGCAGGTCAGGGTCTGGGAATTCAGCTAATGCAGCAGTTCTGAATACAAGTCCAAGTGGCTGTGCCAGGACCTGAACAAAAACACATTTCAAGAACACCCCAATTTCTGGAATAACTAAGGTATTATACAAGGTTTAGATATTACACAAGCCCTACATTTCAGTGCTAAATATTCTGGAGTTATTCAACAGCAGCAGAAAGGTGGTGATCCATGGCTTCTGTGAGCATGAAGTAAGACAGGCTTTCTGAAAGGGTTGTTTCCTTTTTCAGTTACATTTTCACGGTCTGGTAACCTGCTACTAATAAGCAAATTGCTACTCCCATCACACTAAGGCAGCCTGTGTATGATGCAGCACTAAGTGACCACACAAGAAAACAAACCAAAACAAAACAAATTTAAAAATCAACCCATCAGCAAAATATCACAAACTCAATTAAGTTTTTTATTTCCCTCACATCTTTTTCACAGTAAAGTTGAGAAACAACAATATTAAGCTTAACTTTGAATTGTCACATGCATATAAATATCTTTTCCCCAGACCTGTCACTAAGTGCCCCAGTGAAGTCCTAGTACAATAGATGGACAATCAGAGACTGAAATGGGAGAATGTTGGGATTTTTAAACAGGGATGAGGGATTACCACTGCAAGCACTTCCATTTCTGTCTGAGACTGAAAGTATACAATCCTTTGTATTTCACTTGGCAAATACAGCAGCTACTGATAACACACCATCCTCATTATAGGAAAACAAGAAGAAATCTTGCCTGATTTTGCTCCTAAAGGGGTTTCCTGAAAGCTGTCCTTTTCTCAGGACCAGGACTGTATTTGTTTCACTGGTTTCCCAGCAACACCATCCACAATAACAGGCTTGTTTCCCAATATGCAAATGATTGATTTTAAAAGCCCCTCAATTTTTAACTATAAGTTTTATAAATACTTTTCCCAGGATCATTTAGTTCCTCCTTTGGTCCCCAGTGTCAGTGGAAAATTAACTGCTGCACAGTAGGATTTTCAGCATGGAAAAGCTAAAGAGGGTCTACATTTACTGCCAAGCCCTCACTGAGACTTTGAAGTGCAGTACCAATAGCTTCTGTAAGTGCTCTCCATCTGCATGTGACTGTGCTGGTCCGCTGGAAAGGCAGGAAGGGAATTCTGCTGGCTTTGTCCAAGAATGCTTTTTATCAGACTTTTCAACTTGTTTCACCGTGATAAAAATAGCCACTTGCTTTATCAGCAATTTTACCACTCTCAGAAGTACTTGGTGTATAGTAATGAGTGCTCCATGAGCTTACACACCCTACTGAGCACCTACCCCAGTGCAAAAAGAGCAGCATCTTTTCCAGAGAAGAGAAGATGCTGTAAGCACTGGGTAGCCAAAAATGCCTTAAACAGAGTGGTAAACCAAGCTGATGATTTAGACATCTATTTAATGTCTACATACTCACCTGATATGACATTCCAGTCAAGCCTTTATAAAGAGTTGGCTAATTAAACTTAAGAAATAAACCAGGAACCTTCTCCATTGTTGGTTATAGACACTTTTTGGCAGGTTTGTTGCATAGAAACAGATCCAGATATCCTATTGGCTTTTTAGCTTCTTAATAGAAGCTGTTTTCAAAGCATAAAGCCAAAGTTCGAAGTGATTATAACACATTTGGTGTGCACATTCTACATGGAAAACTGAGTCTTTAATATACTGGCTGTGTTACTCATACAAATGTTGATTATTCTTAACTGGCAGGAAAAAAGCCAAGAGCTGCATACACTAAGTGCTGATTTAGACCAAGTGACCACCCCTTATCTTCAAAGTTTAGGAGAGATCATGTCAGATTGCATTTCTGATGGTTTTAGAGAATGTAGTTCTGTTCATAGGCTGTACAATTACAAATGATGAATATTTGGTGTCTTCTTCTGACCATTAGCACTGTTTCTCCTCACACACTCTGCTTATCCATACCTGCTCTCCTCCCAGTCTCGAGACTGCTTTGTTTCATTGGGCTTGATGCAGCGGATGTAGTGGGGTGTACACTTCATCAGGGTGCCAACAAGGTCATTGGCTTGTTTCTGTAAGACAAAGGAAAACAACAGGATCTGAGCTGAACAGGGTAAATACTGGGGAGAATTCTACAATTATCAACCATCTGCTGATGATTCCATTGGCTAGGTACAGTTGCCTTTGGTGTTTCTCCAACAACCAAAGTCTTTGGGATAATATCCACCTCATAAAAAACTTATCAATAAATAGAAGGCACCATTATCTCCAGCTGTGTAATACATTAAACTAATATATAAAAATATGGAGCAAATGCTTCAAGTGAACCTGCCAGGGTGAAATGGGAGAAAAGAGGCTGGTAAAATGCTGATTTGCAAAGTCATGTGTAATCTAAGTGTGTACTCTACAATCAGTCTCCAAACAGCCCCTGGCCTTGTGGCACTTGCTGCCTCAGGCAAGGCACTCTGTGGTCAGTAGGGAGACTGCTGTTGACTGGGTGAGTGTTGGGTCAGGCATTCATGCACTGTAAACAGACAAGTTATCTGCCGTTAACTGTGGCACATGGAGAGGATAAATGAGGTAGCTTACTCATTATGCACATGCAAGTACCATCTATTGCTGTTGATGTTTGGAATATTCACTGCTATAGGATGCAGCTGAATACAACATTTAATGAAAACTGCTACTGGGGCAACATAATTCTAACAATCCTGAAACAATGCATCACTTGGCCATGAAGATACTCCTAATAGCTATCTTTGAAAATATCTGGACAGTAAAAAAAGAAAATACTATTAAAAATTTATTTAGGTATTCATACACAAACACACAGCCACATGTACACACATCAACACTGCAAAACGAGACATACTTTGATTTTGCTGCCTGCAGTGGTAGGACGGCCCTTCTTGTCCACTTGAAGATTTTCAGGAAACAGAGCCTTTATAAAAGGCCTAGGAAAGAATTTATAAAATAGGGTTGGCACAGAAAGACGATTCAATGCAGGCATGTCAAGGAATATGCTGTAGAAGTTGATAGTTGAGCAGAATATAAATAGCTATTTCTATTAATCTTGAGTTATATCAAATCTATTTTAAGATTAGTACTTTCCATGAGTCTCATTCCTCACAGAGACCCCTTGCTATTTCAGGGAGCATTGAAAGACATGACACCAGACTTCTAGAATACTTGAAGAAATGCACACTTCTTAAAAATAAGCATCCATTAATTAAAATACATCACAAAAAAGTGTTACTTTGTTTGTCAAAGCAGTGCCTGTTCTGAGAAGATGCCAGAGCACTGATGGCCTTGCTTGAGGCCAAAACAAAAGCTGCATTACAGAATTTGATTCTGAGACTGCAGTGCCTCCCTTAGTCCAATTTGTACAAAATGAAGGTCAGGGTAATGACTGCTGCTCTACTGCAGCACTGGGTTATTTGCACTGTTACCCAAAGGAGGTGAGCAGGGGCAAAGCTGGGAAGTCAGGCCCTCTGCACCCTCCAAACCACCACGGCATTCCTAGCTGGGAGCAAGTTTTGCTTACGTACAAATCACTGCTCTGCATGAGTTCAATCAAGTCCATGAAAAGCACATCTCGATTTCTCTCGCAGAATCCATCCATATCATAAGATACCTGGGCCAAGGTGGAAATTGATTGTTTGTGGTAAGTTGAGAACCCAATAATTAAAGAAAATTTAAATTCTGTCCTCATCAGTTGCTGTTCTGTACTTTTTGATTAGTCTGGTAAAACTTAGATACTACAATGAGCACTAAATCCTGTCATGTATTATTAAACTTTTCAACAACAAACAAAGGAATTTCATGCTTATATATAAACTCAGTTTAAATTCAAATTTAAAAAAAAAAAACACTTCTGGAACTAGTCAATGGAACATGACAAGTGAATTTAATACCGAACTTCACTAAGAAAAAATTTTGCATAGTAAAGATTTACTGTTATTAAATGCAGAAAACCATAAACACTGAGAAATAAATCCAAACAAGATAGAACTGCACATTACATTCCCAGTTTTACTGATATATCATCATCATATTTATATCTAAATTCTTTAGATTTATTGCTTTAGATTTATTGTAATAAACAAATGAGATTCCAATTAATAAAAGTCATGGGGCACTCATTTATTACATTTAAGTTCTAGTTCTGAGAGCAGCAAGGCCCAGAGTCCTCTCTCCAGCAAGGGCCACTTAAGAAAGCATTTCTGTCCTAAGCTCCCTGCTCCTATGAAGGGACACAGTCTCCTGAGATAATCTGTGTAAAACCAAGCCAGCCCTCTGAAGGGCTTCCCCTTCCTCTCATTACTGTCCTCCTTCCTCATAAATGCATCACAGAGAACTCAGTGATGGTTTTCCACATTACCTTTCCAGCATAATGATGGATGATAAATCCCTGGTTCCAGCTGTTGAAATGTTCGTGAGTCCCAATCTGCATCTGGAGTTTCTGAAGCAGTGTCTGGTCAGCCCCTTCTCCCACGGCGTGCATTGTGGCACACACATCATCTAAAATGCTCATAATCCCTGGGGGATTCTAAAGTGTTGGGGAACAAGGACAGCAGCACAAGTGAGGGAGGCAAAAATACTACGATGCCAATTGTTTCCCCCAAACAGAAAATCGTCTTTGCTACAAAAACACTAGAGCACAGCCAGGAAGGATTTCCTTCCAATCACCTGAAATTAGCTTTTACAGCAATATGCAAATAGTTTTAGGAGAGATGACACTTCAGAGGATGACAGTGGGAAATGATGGAGGAAACAGTGATTGCTGTTGAAAAAAACCACATTAACAAAAACATCAAAACACTCAACATTAGTTTAAAGTTTCTTTCCTCATTCCATCAAAAAGTACACCCATGTCTGAGGAAAGTATTTCCATGCACATGCTGTAGTTTGACAAACTTAGAGCTAAATATCTGAGATTGGGAGGGAAATCTTATTCTCTTCCTAGTTATCCTCACACAGACAGGAAATGGGCAAAATCTGATATGCATTTAATCACAAGTCACTGCAGTCTTTCAACACCTGTTCTGGTCTACATGAGGAATTATCTGAAAAATACTTCTGACCTAAAGGACAGCTCAACATTTGTTGTCACCCCAAAACAGAACATAAAGACTTGAAACTACAGAACAGTCTGTGGAGCAAAACTACAAAATTTCTTTTATCTACAATACTGTTTCTTCACTTGTTTCTGCTTGATTTACAACAGCATCCCAAAGGAAAGGTGGTGCTGTGGCTTCTCCAAACTGAATTACATCTCCCAGCGACACAAAGAGCATTGTCTGATGTACAGGATGTCAGTAAGGCCATGATAAATTTCAGTGGATACAATTTTTTCCCATTATTGTGTTTTTTAGTCACATGTCAATCATGCTATGGTACAGTTCTCTTTCTGGGTGGTATCTTACATGACATATCTTAGGGCTCCTATAAGACATCTTATGTAAGATTTATATATAGACTTAGCATGACTCAGTAACTGAACAACAGTATTTGCATTTTCCTATGAACCTTCTTTACAGAAAAAGCAGTTGCCCAAATATTTAAGAGAAAAACCCCTTGTTTTCTCCACCTGTTTGTTCTAAATACTTACCACTTTGTTCTCTATAAGGTCACACACTATTTTGTTGTTAAAGTATTCTATTGGTGTCCATCTAATTCCTTCTTGCACGTATTCTTCCTGTTCAGTAAAAAGAAACAGATGCAAACATTCCTTTGCACTGTAGATGTAGCACTAGATTTACAACACACTCCACAGACACAAACTCTGCACTACTCATGTTCTGGAAGACTTGCCAAATGTATGACTGGGTGGAGGTGGGAGAAATGACCCTACTGATAGCTAAATCCAGCTCTCTGCTGCCTAAAAGATGAATCGGAATCCTACTCTCCTCCCCACACATTTCTTTGTCATTCACAGACCTTCCGTGGTTACTGACAACAGCAGGAAGATTTCAACAGTGCATTTATTGTCAAAGCACTTTGCAAATAGTAACAAAGTGACTTTTACAGTATCTTGACAGTTCACCTAAGCATCCACATCCTGATCTATTTTAAAAATTAAGATTGTGACAGGCACATTGAGCATCAGATCCCCCAGACAACACATTTAGAAATGTACATGAAATGAAGACACAGCTTTTTATTTCTACATGCAATTATTGTATCCATAGACACCTAGAGAATGACTAGGGGAAAATCCGTATTAAAATTTGATTAAATTGACCCAGTCAGTTGCACATGTAAGAGCTCAGTAGACATTTTGCAGGTCACTTGTGCTCTCAGTGCCATGACTGGTTACTTTCCCACAGAGGCAATTGTGTCTGGGCATTCCTGAAAATGCTGTCCCAAAGCTGGTGCCAGCCCTGAGCTCACGCTGCACACAGGGCTCCTGTCTCAGCTGCATCCTGTCTGCCCTCCCATGCAGAAACAAAAAAAGTGACATTTGGCAGTAAGACTGAGCAGAGAACTGCAAATACTTTCACAAGTATTTTTGCATTTCTCTGGTCTATTTCATTCTTATATATACACACACACACAAATATATATATATATATTTAAAAAATAAAAAGCTGTGGAGGAAATTAAGGCAAGTACCCCCAGTGAAATGTGTGTCATGTTCAAGGGAAGCCCAGGGATGGAGCCAGGCTGCAGCTTTCCATCCCTGCCCATGAGTCAGACTCTGCAGCAAGCCTGGGCACAGTCATATGACTGCATTAGCACACCGTGGGGTGGACTGGCTTCTGCACCACTCCATCAGAGAACAAATGCCTGCAGCTGATGTGCTTTATAGTTTTAGGGACAGCCAACGACAAAGGTGGTTTTCTTTCCCTTTGTCTTGCTTAACAAGGTAGATTTTACTGTTAACGGATGATGAAACCTCGATTTTTCCACCAGCTGAAAAAGGAATAGCTCATTTGTGAATTCCAAAGTAATCAAGTCTGGTTACCTGCTCTGCCTTCAGTGTCAGTTCAATAAAAATCTGCTGCAGTTTTTCATTTACAAAGTTGATGCAGAACTGTTCAAAACCATTTTTCTGTAGAAAAGGAAACAATTTAAAAATTAGTCTCCTGCCTTACATACAATAATTTTTAGTTCTTGTGCTGGCAATAAGCTTCAAAGAAACACTGTCAGTGACAGATGGGTTGCTGACTTTATAGACATTTTGTGGAATCTCAGATCTTTCTTTTTAGATCAATGACTTCATTTCTTTGAAGTTTCTTCAATACCTCGTGTTTATTAAGTGAGACATTACCAGTGAGATCATAATGTCCAGGAAGATGGGTTGGGATTTTTTTGCTTTTATTCTGGCCATAGGAGCTGTGATTTTTTTTTCTGGTTTAAATTTTTTCCCCTCTAAATTACAAAAAAACTCTCCTAGATCAGACTGCTCAAACCCCAAGTACTGCATTGCCATACCTGAAATATTTCAAAGCCATAAATATCGAGGACACCAATGTTATATTCTTCGTGGTCCTTCTCCATAGCCTTATTAATAGACTAACAAAATAGAAACAAACATAAAAAAAGTGTAGTTTATATGTTTAAAATATATCAATATTCTTAAACATTTCTATTTAAAGTCCTTTAAAATAATGTACTTGAATTGAGTACAAATATACGTAATAGGTTATTTTGCTTTCACTTTTTAATAAAATGTTACTAACAGTTAGGAAATGAACAGGACATTATCCTGTTTTCCAGGTCAGTGAGCCTTTGGATTTATTATCTATAAAAATCTTTCCTTTTCCCTGTAATTGGCTCAGTTAAATAAAAGGAGCCAACAGAAAAAGAACAGCTTTAAGTCTGATATCTGATGAATTTTGCTGAGGGTACACTGGATCTCTTCACCTCACTGTGTCCCCCTCCTCTGCAGTGCCAGTGCTGGAACAGGCACAGAGTGGGAGGACAGGGCTGGCATAGGAGGGAAGCTCTGGGAGGGAGCAGATCCCTGCTGCACCAGGAACATCCAGGGCTCCCAGCCTCCAGCCCAGCCCCGGGTCTCACTCTGAACAAGAGAGCATTTAGCATGGAGAATGGAATTTGGCCCCTGGCTCCACCACCAAATCCAGCTGCTGAAGGGGCTCCTTGCAGGGAAGTGGTATCAGAGAGCAGGGGACCACAGAGAAGTGTGGCTGCTGACAGAAGGATCCCACAGGGGACAGTAATGGCAGGAGCCTGAGAGCACAGCTCATGTCAGAGTCAGTGCCCTGTGTTTGGTATCCATGGTCACACTCCCACTGCACTGGGCAGGCTTGGGCAAAGCAGTGACAGGCAAGAAAGGGCCTGCAAGGAACATTCCTGGTGCACTTGAACTCGTTTTGATACTTCAGCAGAATCAAGCAAATCCAACTTACATCCACCAAGTAATCAAAAACCCGGGAATGAAGGGCCTTGGCCAGTGCATCCCTGGTGTAGCAGGCTTGCTCCACATTTAGTGTGACATTAATGGACTCAGATTTGCCTCCCCACTTGCTGTCCATCTGTCTGCTGGTCAGTTTTTCCTTCAGGCGGTCCTGATTAATTCCCAGGAGGAAAGCAGGGAAGGCTAAAACTGCAAGAAAGATCAGGCTTGCTGGATTATGACTTACAGACTAAACAGAGAACAGAGAAAAGAATTAACTGCATCTCGAATAACAAACTGATGGGGTGTGCAGCTTAAAAAGGAAGAGGAGTGATTTATGTCTTCAAAATTTCCCTATGCTTCTCAAGGACATTTTCAACTCTTTACTTACATGGATTTTAATTAAGATAAACCATCTTGAAGTAAAACAGGCAGCTATTTCTGTACCTTCAGTCCTTCAAACGTGTAAGCTGCTACAGGACATAGTTTTGAACTGTGTGGTTCAAACAAATCACTTTTGGAGGAGATGGAGAGCTCACACATGAAATAAAATTGACACCATTGAAAATTCTTTGTAAAAACATGAAATGTTCAAAATGCAATAAAAAGTAGGCTATCTGCTTCCCAATATCCTTTCTCTTTCTTATAAGTTAGGACAGAGCAAAAAGTTTTCAATTACCTTGCCTTTTATTTTTTAATCCCTTATTCTGTAAGTACTTTGCCAATTCTGTTTGCCCTTGTTTAAAAGTAAAGCACAAAAATACAGCTGTCCCATAAGCAGCCCTGGGTCTAATACTCTCTGCAGTCTCAGCACATGGTGCAGATGTTACTGCAGGTGTCACACACCTCAGGCAGCGGGAAACCAGGAGTGTCTTGAAAGCAAATGGAACCAGTTCCTGGGGAAAACTCTTGGAGTTGGTATTGCATCTCCACTAAACCACATGATCCTCTAACAGTGTTTCCTCCATGTTCCATTGGTTTCAGATCTACTTTACTGGTGTGAGGAGGATGTAGAATAATCACTTGCACTTTACACATCTGTAGTGTCACAGCATGACTTCACTAAACCCTTTAGTACATTATTCCAAAAGTATTTTAAAAATTGGAAATAACCACCAGCTTTTAAAAACATTATTTATTACCATCAGCAAACTGATTAAATTTACTCTGGGGTACCAGAACCACACAACCAAAGTCAAGCCACTGGCAACATCTCTGGTAATTCAGAGAACTCAGGTTGAAGAGCACATGAAAAGGTCAGTCATCATATGCTTTAACTTGGGAAAGAATGTAGGCAATGACAGACCAAATATGCTCACATACACTGTTCAGATGCCAGGAAAATCACTTCACCAATACTACTGGTAAGAATTTATGAAGACAGTCTAATGGCAAGAAGCACCATGCAGAGCTCAGAAACTCTCCCTTCCCAGAGTTAATGATTTACTGTAAGGGAAGAGTAGCTGGCCAGCACTTGATACACTTCACATTCTTAAGATGCCTGATTGTTTTCCCTAGTTAGGGACCATAAAGTTACAGTCTGGAAATTATTATAAAGCAGGATATGCATGTAATTGAAAAAATGATCTTCAAAGAGTCATCAGTAGCATTCAGTGGAATAGTTTTAAATACACGCTGTGAAGGAAAGCTGAAAAGACTGGGCTCACTTCATGGGCTTCCAGGAAGTGAAAACCAATCCTTTCAATACAATGCAAGTGTAAAGAGGGAGGGTTTAAATTCTTTTCTCCTTCCAAGAGAGAAGCACTAGTATTTGCCATGATTTGTAGCATGGGAGATTTCCAGTAAAAAAGAACTTTTTTCATCTATTAATATAATAAAAAACAAGAGCAGATAGCAATCCCCAGCAGTTTTAAAGACATATTTATCTAAAGTCTGTCAAGAATGGTCTGTACAGATTTGACTCTGACTCAGAACAAGAGACTGAAGTTTCTGGTGTCCCAAAAAATAGATGTGCATGTTTTCCTGCAATTGGCTGTAAGACAACAAAAACATATTGACCAAATTCTTCAACATTTTATTATTTCAGGCTTATACAAAGCAGGACTGACCAGTGGTTGCTCCTTGTGCTTTATCTTTTGTGGCTATGCAGGCTACAAATGCTTTACTATTTAGTTGGTTAGGACAAACAGTAAACTGGGGGGAGGACTAATGGAGAAGACAAATGAGCCCAACTTTCACCTTCACATTGCAGAAACTGTATTAGACATGGCTATTTCTTCTCTGGCTTCTTTAAAAACAGTGTATTTATGTGTAAGTTTGATATTCATTCTCCTTTCTAATTTCTTCACATGTATTATTCATACATAATAATTTATGTATTCACATCACAGGGAGCAGGAGAAACATGGTGGACATGGCTCATCACAGAAACATACTCACTTCTAATGATTTATTTTCAATTCATGTCTTTGCCATTTGTTATTTAGATGTAACCTGCTCTGTATCCATCTTGTATGGCTTTTAAATGCCTTGATATGATTGGAAGATTTAACATTGTGATTTAAATCGAAGCACAGTAGCTCATTTGGAATCAAAAGGCATATAAATACAATGCCACAAAATGTTTTTCTTTGGGTTCACTTAATTTCTTAATTTGAGAGACCAGAAAGGTTAAAAATTAGTGATTTTTATTTCCCAATTTCATAAAACTAATAGCAGGAGAGTGCTAATACAGTTGAGTGTGAAGTTGACTGTTATGAATAAAGTATCTAAAACTAAACAAATGCAATTTTCCTAGTCATAAACCCATTCTGAACTAAGATTTAAGAGAACACACAGGTATGTATAAGGTACTATAATGTATATTGTGCTTATCCACTCTGTCCTTAAACATCAAAGTAGCATAAATCCACATTAGCTGCAAGGTATAAATCACAAGAAAACTGTTTAAAACTCAAGCTCCATTAACATTCCAACACCTTGCTGCTGTGGGCTCGTGCTGAGGGACACATGACAGGGCACTGTGGAAAAGGGAATTGTAAAGCAAGAGTTACTCAGTAGCTGTAGCCAACAATGAGGTATCAGTTGAGGATTCTGAGACAGGAAACATAACTGTAGAATGTAAATTCTGTATTTCAGTTCAGCTCTGAGCCTCTGTTAGCAAGGCCCATGTACACCTCTGTATGGATGCCTGGGCACCAGCTACATCCTGAGCCCAGGGACACCCAGAGCCAGAAGCTGCTGTCACAGGGCAGTGAGGCCACACAAACCACACAGCAAACAGGGGGTTTATCAGTGTGTGCTGAGGCACTGAAAGCAGCAGAGTTCAAGCCCTTCTTACAGTGTCTATTGGCTCATACTCAAGGGTTGGAACAGGACTTCTTAAATTAAAAATCACACTCCTGTTAAGTCAGTGGCCTTTTACAAGACAAAAGAGGGGCCTCAGCACCTGGGTTTGGCAGAGACTCTCAACTGGCAGCTCACACTTTAAGAAACGATGCTCTGTTTGGATAAGCAGCTCTAAATTGCAGTTCACCTTCTGCCATCTGGGCTGCAGCCCACTGCTGCTCCTGTAACAGTTTCCAGAGGTACTTACACTCCTCGTTCTCCACTCCTGCATAGTTGCCAACTTCTTTGAAGCTGATGTTTCCCAAATGCAATATTCCTGCCACTATCTGCAGTACCAATGCCTGCTCCTCTGCAAAGATCCCAATCACACTCATTGCGTGCTGGGAAGAAAAACAAAAAAAATTTCAAAGACTCTTGTCTTAGAAGTCCTTTTAAAATTCTGGTGTCAAAAAGTAAGAGTTATTCAAAGCAGTTCAGATTCCTAAGGCAAACAAATTTCATTGCTGCTGCAATGAAGTTTCAGTAGGTGTCCTACTTCAGCATCCCTGTACTTTTTTAAAGTAAATACAGAAGCATCTACACTATTTAGAAGATGTATTAACAAAATAAATTCTGGAAAAAATAAACACCTGCTTTTAAGTGTCACACTAAAAATAAACAGTTTCATTGCAAACTGGGAAACAATGAACCTAAGAGATAATGATTTTATTCCTTCTACACAGACAGTTTATCCACCAAGACTAAGAATTGTGAAGCTGTACTGAATGACTCAAAAAAGCAGCCACTGTCTGGCTTAGGCTGTGAATTTCAGCCACTTACTAGAAAATAATCCCCAGCAGGACTGCATTTTGGAGTTCAGAGAACATGACAACTTACAGAATATCTTCTGAACTAACTGTTTTTCTAAAATACCAAATAAGTTCCAATATAACAGTAACAATTACTTTTTTAAATCTTAAAATGTGCTACATACCTTAATATGCATAATTATAATACCTACTTTAAATAGTAAATTACTAAGAACAGGACACCAGCAGTTGGCAGGTCACACAATGAACTGGCAGCAGCACTGGATAAAGATCCCTGATCTGTGCTTTCACACTCCTTTCTCCAGCTTTTCAGCTGTGCTGTTTTAAATAAGCATGGAAGGTCAGCCAGCACTGGGAATTCAGCTAAAGCAGGCCACTCTTTTACAATTTGCTTCAACTGCAAGTTCCTTGCTGTGTTTCCATTTTCACATTTTTCATACTACAGATTATCTACAAGTTAAATTTCATTAATTTTGCATCCTTCTGAAAAAGAACAAACTAAAAATCACACCATCTTTCTATAAAAATTATCTTCAGGGTAACATACGTCCTCCTCAGGGCAAAATGTAACTAGAATAAACTATATATGCATTAATTTCTCATTCCCACACTAATAGGTCAATGTCTTTGCTACAAATGAATGGTGAAATGAACACACATCCACCACTATGCAAATCATAGAGTAAAGAACTCACCAGTGTTTCTTGGAAATCTGATTTGTCATTGATGTCATCAACTTTGTAGGATCCAGAGAGACTGAGATAGTAATAGTAGTCCATACTGGTAATGCCAAGGCTGTTTTTTTGTTCTGAGGAAGCCCCTTCAATTAGCTGCAGAATAAAAAACCCCAAATAAGGTATCCAACAATCTCCAGCAGACAGGAGGCAGGTCAGAAACAAGTGACTGAGCCTGAAATTGCTGAGAGAGATATGGCTGGTGCTGTGCCAGGGATGTATCCTTCCTACCTTCTGGTAATTGCTTAATCCAGACAACCAGGCTCTCAATCCCATTCCCACAAATGGTTTAGTTTCAACTAATAAATAGCTAAAAATGTGTCTGACTTGAATGCCTTCTATTATCTTTAACTCATAAAGAAAAGGTAAAGTTGGTTTTCCAAGCCACAACATATTCCCTAAATCCTCAGGAACAAAGTGCTTTCCACACCTACTGCAAGGCAGGCAGAGTTGAAAGCACATTTGGAAAGCATCATCAGTGGCTCTCACTGTAAGGACAAACATCCTCCATGCTCCTCAGATCCATGTGAAGGCCATGTGGTTGTGCACAGACATGGCTACACCAGAGAGGAACAAACTTCAAAACAGAGCTGGCAAAACCCCACGGTCTCTTAACCCTTGTCTCAAAAAGTCTCTCCAGGAAAAGCAGCAGGACAGGGCAGATTGTACATATACCTCAGAAAAGGAGAAAACACAGCTCCTGGAGCAATTCCAGTTCCAACTCAGCTTTCCATCCTGGCAATGGCACTTCAACTACATGTGAAGCTGGCTACAGTCACTTACACTGCTCTTACAGTCTTGGCCCTAGTTTTGTAGAGTTTGGTCAGCAGCACTCCAGCAGGTGAGGACCATGCACATCAAGGACCAGTGAAGGCCAGTAAAATCTTATCAAACACAAAAAATGGGGATATTTGGACGATTCAACAAAGAGCGTTATCATAAACGTCCCAGAAAAGTTAGTTGAGAATCAAATCTCTCTTTCACAGGAAGTATAGGCCAAGACAGATAAATACAAGCTGGCCTCTTTCTATATATATAGGCCAGTTTAAAAAGAAATCTGCTGTAAAGTTCTCATTTTCTATTATATTCTCCTATACTTTTCCATATGGGAGCTCACAATGAATTTCCAGGCAAGGCTCTGAACTAGTGCAGTGTTTTGTTCTGGAGCTGAAAGGCAGCCAGGCAGGTCTATGGCAGATGGTGTCTCACCACGCCACTGAGCTCCCCAGCAGAGACCAGGTTACCTTTGCAGTGTGCACTCAAATCTCACTGCTTTGAGAACAACTTTTCAGTCCAAAGGAGAAACAGGTCCTAGATAATTTACATAACCCAAAAAGGACTTAAACACTTCTGACCTGGTAAAAAATGTGAAAACTCCTCTCTCCAGGATTCCTCATTACAACTCGAGATTTTTCCAGTAGGAAGTTGGAGATTTTCCCTCCATCTGGTTCTCCACCTGGGCTAAACTGTATTTCAAAGTATTTCCCCTGCAACAAATAATTCAAGCTGTTAAATGATTAGTAGATGCAAATTTAAAATCATGCATTTGCATTGTACTCCAAGCAAGGTTACAAGGTTATTTCATCTTTATGGATACCTCAAGGTACAACCTAAGCTTAGACTCTTGAACCATCACATCTTTCTTTCTGCATTTATACAGCTTGACATGAACACATCCCATATTAATGCAAATGTAAAGAGGAGATCAGTGGCTTTTCTTCACTGCTGAGACTCTTGCTTAGTATAAAGGAAACCACGAGGCTCACCTCACAGCAAGTCAGCTCAACAGATTTACAGCCAACAGCAAACTGTTCTGCCTGGAAAGCGAAGCAAAGCCACAATCTCTTGCTTTCAGGGAGACATTAACTGCATTAACACTCATGCTAGCAAGGAACACATCTCAAATTTTTAAAGCCTGTGACTTTTTAAAGTGGAACCTGTACTGTGCAATTTAGTGAGCAATCATTTCATGACATTATCTTGACCCTTCTGGAATGACAGACTGAAGGTAATTCCTGCCTACTGCCTTAGTAAAGGCTGCAGCCTTGATACTTCAAAAACTGTAACCAGTACACAGAGAGAAAGAAATGCACAACCTATACAGAATGAAACAGCAGCCTCTGACATCTGCTGTGGTTTAAAACACACTTTATATCTTATTCAGATTTACCTAAACTGTGTTAAATGTATATTATACCCCTGAATACTCTCTGTAACAGTACAGAAGTTGGAACAGTAAAGCCATCTCGAAGGTAGAGGGACTTACAAATCTGCTGGAGTTGTTGTTCCGTACAGTTTTTGCATTCCCAAAGGCCTCCAGTAAAGGGTTGGATTGTAGAATAATATCTTTAACATGCTAAAATTTTAGGAAACAAAAGAAATGCAAATTCAGAAATAGACATTTTTTAAGTTCTTGCAGATTTTCTAAAAAAAACCCATGACATATTAATTATATATTAAAAAGGCAAGAAATCTTGCATCTGTAAAAAAATTCTCTTGATCACATAAGGAATAGAATCCAACATTTTTTTTTCCCAGAGTTTTTAGTTCCTATTTTAGAGGAAAATCCTACAGAATTAAACAAAATGCCTGAGGCTAAAACCTGGCTCTTCTGTGCATTATTCTGCCAAGCAACACAGCCGATAAATTGATCTGTTTTTTCCATCATCTTCATTTTAAACCACACTTACACATGAGCATTTAAATCTTTCGGGGGGTCTGGAACCACAACCAATGAAGTCAGAGCACCATGAAATTTAGGAATCTGCAAGGGCCTCAGCAATCTGCTTTGGGATCATTGATAATGCTATCCAGTTGTCTTAGAAAGCAAAGTAATGTGTTACTATTGTCTCTTTATCTGGTCCTGGGAGCTCGAAACATGGAGAAGACAAAACATCAGCTCTGGAAAAAGCCCGATACGTGCCGGGTTGTGAAAAGAAGATGGAATTTTATTTCAAAAGACATGCTCGAGGCAACCTCCCAACCTCATCAACTCCAACTCTGTAATTACTAAGAGTATTTTTTTAATTTTGTACAAAAAGCTGGAATCTTTTAAACAAAACAAAATATTTACTTATAAAGTATGGTTATATTTACTGCAAAAGTAACACAATGCACAATGATCTCTCTGGATCATTCTCTTGGTTACTGAGTTATTCTCTGCAGTGGTCTTGGTATCACTGTTACACAAAACTGCACAGAAAGAACACACTTGACAGCAGAGAGTGCAATAAAGCAGAAATTACAGGAGTGGACTGGTAAAAGCAGCCACTATCTACCAATGCCTGTCAGTGAAGGACTGACACTAATGTCATTAAGGGAATTTTTATGGTTATTTCACTCAATTAGCTTTAGTTCATAGGTGAAGCAGGCATCAACAGTATAGTTATTAACAAAAGCAACTATTTGTTCTTTCAGGCAGGTTTCACACACCCTAATATTGCTTAGATAACCTCATAAAACAAGATGATGTTCTTGCTGTGCCTCTTTGATATATACACACAAATTAGAAATTTAAAGGAAGCAACAGAAACCCAAAAAGACAGTTCAGTTTTCAATAAAATGCCAAGGCAGGAGGAAAAAACCACACATCTACTAAAAGGATTGATTGCTGTTCTTAATTTGGTTTAGAACAATTAAAGTACCTCTTACGACTTAACTAAAAATAAACAAAACCACAAATTAAAAATCCCCCCAAACCCCTGCCAGCTTGCAGATGCAATTCAGCATAAGGCCTACTGCACTTGGAGCAGAGCTATTCTGGCTCTGTGGCTGTCCCTGCCATGGCTCCCATGCAGCATCCTGCAGCTGAGGAAAGCTGCCCACCCCAGGCCTCTCTGCTTTGGGAGCCCACATGGTTCTAGCTGCTCATTCCCAAAATACACAGGTCAAAAGAGCCTCTTTCTCTGCCAGTGGCTGTCCCAACATCCTTTGTCATTGCACCTCTGAAGTGAATCTTTAGACTAAGCTTATGCTTCAGTATTACTCCATATCAACTCACCTGTACTTTAGGGCCACCTCCTGAAATTTTGGAGATATAACTCATGATATATTTAGCAGCTACAGTCTTTCCAGCACCACTTTCCCCACTACAGAAAAAGAAACACAAAAATGTACACATTAGTTTTTAAGTAATTCCACAATGGGGTAATTTGAAGTTCATCTTGTCCAACCAAGGTGAGGCACTGTAATTAAATACACCACATTCACAGTGGGTAACCTGACAATACAGACTGTGATACAGTGTGGTAGCATTGTATTTGGATATGTTGGTGAGTACAGAACTCTGAATACACCATCTTGCATGGACATCAGAACCTCTGTGAGACTCCAAGGTCAGGAAAGTGCATACATTGAGAAACCTCTACTTAAACCAAGATGCTCAAGAGAATTTGTGTGTTGGAGACTCAATTCCCATCTAAATTAAGGGGCATTTCAGGTCTTGACACAAAAACTAATTTGAAAATCTGAGCTGTGCATGCCATGCCAGATACTTTCTTCATTTTAGTAGTTTTTTGTTTTAGGTGTTCCTGAATAAAATAATGAGGCATTATTAATCACATCCTGAGTGACGGAAGAACTACCTTCCTGTTCCTATGCCTCTTGACATGGGGTACAAGAAGTCTTAATATCCCATACTAGCTCTCACAATTCCTTCCTTCCTTTATAATATTTCACTTCAATGGTGAATGGTGTTTACATCAGGAGCTTTGCCTTCTTGCAATCCGTAAGTTTCTCAAGAAGGAAAGAAGAGTGGCATGCCAGACAATCCAACCTCCCTTCACTCTGTCCCTTAAAGCTTCTTCCCTTCATTTCAACAGAATTCCTCCAGACTTCATAAACCTTGGTGCAAGTCAGCTCTGACCTTACAGCATTTCCTGTGACCTGGACAACTACACCACAGCAAAAAGGCTAACACACAGATGTTGGTTCAGTGTCACAAAACCAGGTAAAGTCATTTTCTCTTTTGTGCAAATCTGTTCTATCTTTAAACTCCTGAATAATTTCAGTGAATGCTGTTGACTCTTCTATCCTGCGCCCACTTGTTCCTGGATATGGATCAAGAGCACATCTTCTCCTGCACAAATTTTAGCTACATCTGCCAAAGAAACATCAGCATGTCCTGCACAGGAAAGGGACTCACCGAGAGCGAACAACTCAGAGCTCCTTATCAGCATGACTAATAGACACATTTTTAAAGGTTTCAGTCTGGAAAAACTTCCCAAACTTCCAAGCTGCAAATGTAATTTTACATCTTTAAAGCTTCCAAACAGTATGGAAATACTGAAAGGCTCTTTTAAATTATTTTCCCAGAAATGTTTTCATGCTTTTTTCTTCTCCTGACTACAGCTTTGCAGATCAAACTGAAAACTTGCAGAGGTGAAAAAGTACTTATTGAGCTTATCCATCTGTGGAGCACAGACCATGATTATTATTATTCTTCTGAGTCACCTTTTCCCAACAACCAAGAAAGCCTGTATTATGCATATCTACTACATTCAGAGAGACAGAGTTTGATGAATGGCAAACTGCTTTTAAAAGTTCAAATCATGAGCAGTTCAATAATTAAAATAACATTTCTTCAAAATCTGCTGGCAGTAAATTTGTTCTTCCTGATGTAAAACCAGACAAACCAATTGAAACGGAATCTTTCTCTGAGCTTACAAATTGCAGTTTTCAACTGAGTACAGGGGAGGATCCAGAGCCAAACACTGAATGAATCTGACCAGGTATTATTTATCACACAGTGAAAATATAACACATTTCTGTAAGATTGTCTTCAATGCATCCTTCTCTACCTTGCTCAAATTAAGTGTGGCTTGTGTTTCTTACTCTTAGTGTGTGCCACAGAACTGACCTGGAGCAATAAAGCCCCATTTTACTGTTAGTCTCTGCTTCAATATAAGTGGTCCTTTCTAGTAAATTAAATTTGGCCAAAAGATTGCCTTTCAGAGCTTGCTTTAGATTCATGCACACATACACTGTTTTTCAGTTTTGTTTTTATTGTTCAAAGACCAGCAAATTGCTCCAATTAAACTTGAATAAAACAAGATGCATTATTTAGGAACCAAAGTAGCTTTATCTGATGGGATGGTATCCTGCCCCCAGTAAAGTTCAGGTATTCAAATGTAACACGGAAATTGTGGCATTCCTGCCAAATGGTTCTCATGCAGCTGCTTCATATAAATCTTACTGCTCTGCTGCTATTACAACCGTTTTAAAAAGATGTAAGAATCATCTAACTTCGTAGTTTGAAGTATATGGAAAGTATGAAGGTTTTTAAAGCTTGAAAAAATTCTTAAAATGGCTTAAAGAGTGTTGTGGTATTGACAATTTTCTCAGAGACTTTTCTTGATAAAAGTAAAACTAGCACATAGTCTCAATCACTAACAAAAATTATAACACTTTGAAAGTTACATTGTTTCTTCTAGCACTATTTGGCAGTTCAGAAAAATGACATTTTCTTCCACAAAGTCAATTAATGCTTAGCTAAAACCAGAACAAGACTACAAACACAGAAGGAAATTTTTTTGCTCCTTGCTTCCTTCCCAGAGGAAACAATCAGCATTTAGAGAAGCAAGATCCGATACACAGCGTCATCCTTCTCTCTAAAATTAATTTTCTGAGTGACATTTAATATGGTATCCATGGCTGGAGAACAATACAAGTGATGCTTATCTACATCACCAGGACAATGTAGAAATTTTAATACCAAATATTTATAAAGAGCTCTTGGATCTGCCAGTAAAGAACGGTGTACATGTAAAATACTCTGATGTGTTTGGGTAAGTTTTTCAGTTTGTTTACACAGAAAATTTACTTTCTGCAATTATGTTCAGAGAAAGCTCTGTAGCATGACTTCAGTAAAATATTTTTCCCTTCTGAATCAGAGCTTTAACCTAACTTTTCTTACAGTGTTAGACTTATGTTTCTACCACTTCCTCATTAAAATTCAGTCATATTTCCAATCAGGATCCCTCCAGATGTTTTAGAATGATTAGTCATTTGAGTCTTCTGGAAAGCTAAGATACAGAGGCTGACTAGAAATCTCATATTGAATTTTTAACTTAATAGATTTAAGACAGACATGAGCTGCTCACTAAAAGCAGTTGGGGTGGTAAATGATCTTTTCAATAACACATATTTGTAGTATATAAGATGTACTGTCTTTTTAGATATGCAGTCATCATACACTGCTTTCCTGGACTCAAATGTTGCCACACAAATGGAAAATGTAAACTAAAACTACAAACAGAAAAACTGTTTTAAATCAACAGCAACATGATCTCTTACAGAGATCAACAGAATTAAAGTGAAAATAAAGTCCTCGGCTTTACAGAAAGGTAAAACCTTACCAACACTCTGAAGAAACACATTTATTGCTACATAATAGAAAAATACTAATCAGAACCTCCACTCTTTCAATTAAAGAACAGTGATAGCCCAAAAGGAATCAGAAACCACAAGAGACAATCTCTCATAATTAAAATCTTGACTGGACAACCCCTTGTTGATAGTCTGGAAGGGCTGCCATGTCTCACGGGGGAGAAATGCCAACAGTCTGTTTTAATTGCCACGGACGAGCTTAGTTCAAGGTCTACATTAAACCTCATGCCTCAGTAAAACATAAACTGAATAAGAAATCAAGTCAAGCATAGCCATGTTACCCCTGTGAGTGAACCTCCCCTGCACCTCTGCCCCTGCACACAGAGCCAGGGAAGACTTGGGGGCACTGCTCCCTCTTCCCACCTAAGCACACCCTGCTCCTGGATTCAGCCCAGCCCGGAGGCAGCCCATGAATAACCTCATTGTTTATTTACTCTGCAGCAGCCATGCAAAGCAGCTCAGCTATGATTAGACATGTGCACATGTAATTTTCTTAGCACATATGCAAATATGCTGGAATTACTCAGCTAATGAAAAAGCCTTCCCTGGCCTTGGAAAGGTTGTTTGGTAACAGTTTTTCTTTTAAAATTAGTATTATCATATGAAAAGAGACTATTTTTGGTTACCACCTATCCAGCCTTTCAGAGAATAGCATTTTCTTCTGGATCTGCTTTCCCAGTTCATTCACTGACTTTTGAAGAGGATGCATTTTTTTCTATCAGTGTCTAAACACATTTGGAATTAATGTCCAGGCAAAGAATATTCTGCCTACATCAGGGACCCTGCTTCACCTGCCTGGAAACACACATCTGGTCTGTGGAATGCACATCCCCTCCCAGGTCTGGAGGCAGATGCCACAGAGGCCCAAAGTATGCCTATGGTGGGAGGACACAGCAGGGGTGTGCCAGCCCCTTGCCCAGCATCCTTCTGCCTCTATTCCTGAGGCTGCAGATGCAACAGAAGCCACACTTAGCCTCTGAGATCTGGCTGTGAATAGGGCCAGTCTACACCTCATTTCTTACCTTCTCTCTTTGCAAACCTTTCTTTGCGGGGAAATCTGCTCCTCTGACAAGGAAAAAGAAGGGAAAACCTGGCTACTAGCTGGTTCTGTTCCTTCTGTTCTACCTGGGATTTTCAGCGCAGTCACTCCAAATTCAGACTAGTTATGAAGCAGAGATGCAAGAAGCACCTCACTGTAACCATATATTATCATCATTCATCTTCCACAGGACAACTTTTTACAGCAGAAGCGCTGTTTCACTGAACACAATGGTTCATTTGGAGCTGCTTATGCTCAGCAGCTTCTGTGGCATTGACAACAGACAAAGCTGTGTCTCAGTTTTTTGAGAATCACCAGTTTAGGGGCAGAAATGGTAAAGCCCTTGGTATCAGTGAAACTATGGAGTGGTAGCAGACTCTACATTAGGCAGATCACTCGTTTCACTCAAGAGCTGCAGCACCCCAGGAGCTGCCACAGTCTGCAGCAATTTTAGTCCCTTCTGGTCCACACAATAAAACATAAAGCAAGCAAACTCCAAACTTCAAGAAATTTCCTTCTAAAGCCAGCCCTGTGGACCAAAAGATTAAAATATCAATCAAATATCAATTTAGTGAGCAGCTGAGTTACTTGATTTATTATTTATAAAAAGAATTTCTAGACCTCCTAAAAAATCAAAAACCATAATGAAAACTACTTTTAAGTCTAGTCCACGGTTTCTACGGTGTCTGTAATAAAAATATCAAAGGAAAAATAGATGTATATGAAGGAAAAAAAGTCTCTGAAATATCCCTTGCAAACATGATCTTTCTTGTTTCAATTCTGCAGTAGATTTCAATTAACTCCTGCAGACTTTGAATAGGCTGTGCACACACTGAGAGAAGTTTCACTCTGCACATACAAAATGCACATTCCAAAGAGCATTCAAGTACATCATCCAGTGTTCAAATACAAGAATTCTCACATAAAATTAAAACTCTAAGTCTGTATCTCAGCTCTGCTTCTCAGCTCTCTCACAATGTGACTCTCTGCATGCATTGCACTGTGGGACACAGCACAGGATCAAAAAGTAGGGTTTTAATCACAATCCACAACAGCTCAAAGATTTTCACTGTAAATTTAGCTTCATGTGAAACATCCCACTCTCTGGGATGTTAATTTGTGCCAAAAGCAAAATCCCAATTTTACCCATTCCTAGCAGGTCTCAATTTGACTCCATGTGCCTAGTAAACTTCAGCACAGCAACAGGCATCAGTTTCCAAAGAGAGAGACTGAGCTCAAGGAACAATTCAGCCATCCCAGTGACAGGCAGGAGAGCTCTGGGCTTTTTGTTTCCTATGGCACCGGGCTGTCCCAGGGGCCCAGGAGCAGGGAGGCCCTCCTTGGACACAGGAAAGTGTTAGCTTAGCATGTGCTTGGCCTTTGCAGGTGTACAGTCCCTGCACAGCCTGCTCTGGGATGGGTAAAGGGCAGCTCCAGGAGCTCTGCACTGAACCCTCCCAGCAGCCCTGTAAGAAGGGAAGTCAGAAGGGGCAGAGGGTGCCAGCTGCAGGTTCCTGCAGTTCTTGCTCTCCACACCTTTTCTTTTATCACACACCACCTATAAAACCCACAGATGAGAACAAAGCGTAACTCTGGCCCCAAAATTCACTTTGGCTGTCACTAAAATAATGCCTGTCATTAAAAAAGTTGAGTAATAATTCGACAGTGAATTCCACTGCTTAATAATTAAAACAGATTAATAGTGAAGACACAATTAACTTCCCAGTATCTCTCGCCTTTTGTCTCTGAGTGAATGCAAGTAAAATTCCAAAAGGAACAAAAGACCATGATAAATGCAGTCCATGTGGGATTGCTGGATTTAACAGGATCTGTGGTTGTGCAGCTGTTAATCCAGCCCCCTCATGTAGTCATTCAAGCTGTTGTAATTTTGGTATTGGACAAGAAGCTGGCTGTGTGAGTAAGAGATTTCTTGTGGTTAAGCTATCATCAGGATTTTACTGGAAAACAAAAAGGAGAGTCAGAAAATACTTAGCTATCCCAGCAAATCCCAAAATGTAAACATGGACAGAAGATTTTTAATTATAAAATAAACTTTTCTGCTTCTTCAAGTTAAAACACCATAAGAAGATAAAATATTTTTTACTGATCTTTTACTTACCTAATAATGACACATTGATTTTCTCTGTCAATAATCATGTTTCTGTACATGCTGTCTGCAAGAGCATAAATATGTGGTGGGTTTTCATACTGTGCCTGGGAGGGAAAAAAAAGAATAATTTTTCAAGAAAGCATTAAAAAATGCAGAGAGAACAAAATTAATTTGTATTTCAATTAGAAGAGTTATTTTTATGGAAAAAAAATTCTGAATAGTTTTTTTATAATGAATTTTCTCCAAGAATTCTTTGGTACATTTAATAAAAACAAACCAAAGTCTTTAGACTTTATTAGTGATCTTTCTCTCATCCATAATTTTTTCCTAAACTATTGAAAACACCCTGTTCTAAAAACAGCTTCTGCTGGAAATGTATTACTTGTCCAAAGGGAACTCACACAACTTAAGCCTACCCCACCAGTGATCATGTGCTAAGTGCTCTTCCCTGAGCAGCCCTCAGAGCCTGGGGCCTCAGACCCATTTTCATCCACTGGGCCATTCGAATCCAACAGTTTCCCTGAGAGGACATGCCCAACTCGAGTAGGAAAAATTCAATTTTAAGTTCCTAATATTCTTGTGCTGACTCACTCTTCAAGCTGTATTTTCAGAAGTGCCATCTCATTTTGGCACCTCACTTTCTTATTGTTCTTGTCCAGTTCGAGAGTTCTGAAATCACAGTCTCCAAATGCACTAATGGCCATTTTGTGCATATGACAGCTTAAAAACTGCTTCTGCAGGAGCAGGAACATGTCAAGGAGAGATATCCAAGATGGATTAGAGCTAATCAATACAAGTATTTTCTTGAAATACTGATCTTACATTCCAGGGAGTTCCATCTGAAGACTCAGTCTATGGTAATGACTATCTTCCAAGTTCTCCCAGCCTAGCACAATGCTAGCAAATCCAGAAACAAATGCTTCCAAGTGTTAAACTGACTAGAATAATATTTCCAAGCCCTTGAATACTGCACAATATTTTAGACTGCTTTACTTACTGCTCCTTGGTACATTTCAATTTCCTTTTCCCCAAAATATGGCATTTGCTTGAAGGGATTCACAGAGATTAATACGGAGCCAATGTAGGTCTGCATTCAAAAGAAGTTAAGGTAACAACAGTTTCATAAAGTATCATCTTACTATTAGTGACAAAGAACTTTTCCACCTATTACATAATAGTCCAAATAATAGTAAAAAACCCACAGCTTACAAGAATTGTTAATAAAAATTAAATTAGCAGGCTTACAAGAATATAAACATATCATTCAATTGGAATATTTTCATATTATCTTATTTTAGGACAAGCTAAGTACAGAAACGTGTATTAAAGGCCAAAACATGACACACCTTGAATAAAAATACAGAAAGGAAATGGCACATTTGAACTGTTTTTAGTCCTTTGTGACTGAAGAGGTTGTATTGTCAGTATTAGAGAAAACTGGTCTGACCTTTGCAGAATACAGTGCAGTGACACATTCTGATCTCACAGGACAGTGCTGAGCAAGCAGAGCTCAATGGAAACAGCCACTGCCAAACTAAATTAGAGAATTACTCAGCTGCATGCACTGGGGGGTGCTGGGGGAATTGGGTAATTCAGTCTGTGGTGTTATTTTAGGAGTGAAACTATTAACAGTCCCTCAGAGTCCTCTCCTGCAGGCTGTCTTGTACCACGACACTCAATTTCAAGCCATTATTAGAGTTTTTGCAACATTTTTAATACAGTATTTCACCATTCTGCATTCAGCTGCACCATGTGCTGCATTTTAAATACTTCATAAACCTTTGGAATTACAGCTGCAGTGTACACATAGGAACCACCTGACAGTAATTCACAGGTATCAGCATCACTTTTCATTGAGCTGGGAGTTAGCAACAAGCCCACACCTATGGGTCCAAAATGTTATACTGCAGGTTTCATTAACAACCTGGAATTGTTCACAGGCAAACTTGCTATCTAAGCTTCCTGTACAAAGCAGGAAAATTAACAAATCTATCCTGCTGGATTGTCCTATGTAGGAATTTCCCACTGTGGTGCCAAGGCACAACAGGTAACATGTTAGAGAAGAACTGTAACTCGATGAATATAATTTCTGTAATATTCATTTGCAATGCTTTCTTCATACATTTTTAATTTAATTCAACAAGAGTGACAACATCTGGGTCTTGGATATAATAAATCAATTACTCATTGTGTCAGTATAAACACTTGAAGTGACAGTTTCTGTTGGTAAACAATACCAGCATTTTCTGGGATGATTCCGTCATCTCTGTACAATGTAGCCCTGAGAAATGTTCATTCATGGGTGGACATACAAACAATTCAAATATTCAAGAGATGATCTTCATTTCTGAATGAAAAGCCTTCACAGAACTGTAAAAAGAGTCCTTCTCCCTACATGAGGAAAGACTGATCCCTCAATGTGACTGCTAGTCCCCTTGGAAAACACCCTCATTCCTGCTTCAGTAGAAAGATCATCTCCATGTTAATCTCACTATTTTCATAAGAAAGAAAAAGCATAAAACTTCCTTCAGCACAGAGCACTGGAGTCTCTGTGCATGCATTGCAAGGAACATGCAGCACTCCACAGGACAAAAGCACTCGTGTTACTACCAGGAAGGATTCCACAGCTTGTCCCTGTACTGCAGTCTGGCAAAAACTCTGCAACTTCATCATGTTCCTATAAAGCAATTTTAATAATAGTGTGGTATTTCAGTGAACAGAGGATCCAAACCCATGTTCACACTTATCTCAGAAATCTCTGCAGTTTGGGATGGAAACAACTCCATCAGTCCTTGCTAAATTGAGCTCCTATATAGCTCTTGACCATCTGAATATATGGAAATAGCCAGGAGAACTTGTATTTCCTTCCCTTTCTGCTAAAATATGTTAAACTCTTCAAGGAAACTATTCTCCAGATACAACTAGAAAGTATGAAAACCTGGCTAAAGCAAAAGAAGAAACAGTATCAACTTCTAGTACATAATCACTTACTAGAATTTACCAAACTCATTACTGCAGCTGGTTACATTGTGAAGGCTGAAAGTGAAATACTGACTACTACTATCTTAAGGAATTGCTTTCATATGAAATTTAAAAAAAGAAGCAAACCTTGGGTGCTGAAGTCTGTTCTTCCTGTTAGGTTGCATATTCAGGTATTTAAATTTTCAAATTTTCATTAATCATAGAAAAAAAATTTAAGTGAGAACACTGAAGATTTATAGATGTTGACATACTCACCTGTGTCCATCATCCCATGATTCACAGCATTAACAACTCCAGAGTAAGTTGGTCACAGAAGAAATATTATTTTGAAAGCATTATAATTTTGGAGGTATAGAAGACAACACATCAGTAACTGTACACACACCTAAAACCTATTCATTTTTGCTCTTAGAAGTAGCATTACCTCGGGAGGCTTCAGGGGCCATGTGAATATATAAACATATGGAGGTTCAATCTTCAACATATTAAAAGGAAAACCTTAAAATAATTTTTGCTGTCTTATTTTCAACCCTCATAACTAGCTGAATTTTCAAAGCATTTTTTATTATCTCAGGTGAAATGTCACAAAAAATGTTCAGCATCCTTGACTGATCTGCTTAAAGAGAATACATACATACAAAATTAGTGTCACATTGGCTCAGCAAGGCCACAGGGCCCCACAAACCCAACAAAGGATACAAAAATATAGTCATCCATGTATCGTTTCTTTAGGTTCTCCACGATGGAATCCTCTGTGATTTTGGAAAGCAGGACCATATCATCCACTCCACTGTGCTTGACATTGTGGCTCTGCCAGTGGTATCTGTAGTGCCCTTTGCTGCCCTGCAGGAAAGAACAAGGAACATCACAAAGGTTACTACGTTTCTCATCAGCACTAAGTAACTGAAAACTATTCGAATTCCAACTTCCCAAATGTTTTTCTTTCACTGATTTCTATTCCTTGATCCAGGCATCCTATGAAAGTATACATAAATGGTGTCAGCTGGCTTGCCTCTGCACTGTTACAGAACTGCACTGCCCTCCAAAAGTAGAAGGTAATTCCATGGGGTTTTGTGACCACCTACACACAGAATGGATTTCAGATGGCAGACATTTTTTAATCTAGTAGAAAAAAAACTCCAATTATTCCAACTGAGATGCAGCTACTGGAAGCTAAGGATGCAAAAATTACACTCCTACAGTGTAACTATTAGCAGTGAGGGTAATTACCATCACCACAGTGAATTCCTCATCCTTTACAGCCTTTTAAGTCAAAGCTGCACATATGCTGTTACTGGGAGGGAAGCTGGGAGCCTGCTGCAGTTAAGTATTCAGGGATGTTCTGCAAATTATGTACCCCAGCTTGTCGGCTGCGTGTCTTCACAGTCCCTTTTGATCTGTTAGTCACCATGCTTAACTGACATCTAAATAGATACTCTCCCCCCACACTCAGAGACTACTATTTCAGGATGCTACTCAAACACGTGACATTTCGTGCTATACCACTTAAAATCAAAATCTGTTTTTCTTCCAGCTGATTTGAACAGTAGTTTGGTTCCATGGATACACCCACAAACAGATTTAAATCCAGTCGACATCAAGGCTATTAATTCAGCTATAAATCTTCCCTCCAAACCCAAACCTATTTTCTGTAGCCTGGCAGACAATGCTAATGGAGTTCTGATCTCTTCCCTTTTTCTACTTAATTTTTGCTTACACAATACTGAAATTAGTGATGCTGGCATTACCACATTTAACACTGAGAAGTGATCAAGTATGCTGTCAAGGAAGATGTGGCCAATAAAATGCCAATTCTGCAAATTCCCCTTAATCTTTAATATTACAATTTGTAACAATGTAATTTAACAACATTGCTCTGGTGTATGGAATCAAGTCACATTCACCAGGATACAAGCAATTTATTATTATAAAGTATGTGCATTATTTTATTCTGCAAAAATGTTACAGATTAAATAAGAATATTTAGGTACTCTGAACACTTCAGCTGCATTGCTGTTTTTAAATGGGATATCAGCAACTTACAGAGGGGCAACTTTTGTGTGTACAACAAAGGAGCAGGAGCAAATGACCCACACAACTGTACTACCAAGTGATACACCAGGCCTAAAGCTTGGCTTCATCTCAACTTGACTGACATAAAAGACCAACTGGACTTTTACCTCAAGTTAAATTAACTTCCACTAAACCCTGATACTGTGGACAGTACAGAAGCTGTAGGCTTGATGTGTGTTTTCTTTTAAGTCTCCAGCCATTGCTACCCTGATGCATATCCATCACTACCAACACCAGTGGAGAACAGTTGAAAACTTAAATCTAAAGAATACTTTCAGATATAGTACAGCAGAGGTAATTATGTCTGAAAACACAATCTCAGCAATTTGCTTGAACATCCATACATGTATACGAGCTTCAATAAAATAATAACTTTAAGCTAGCTTAGCTTGTGTGAACCTTGCCAATTTTCTATCTGTACAATGGAAGCAGTGATCTGGAAGCGCTGAGAAAACAAAGAATCAATTTTCTAATTGTCATAAAACATAGGACTGAAAATTTTAGTTGAAGCTTGGGGTTTTGAAGAAAACAGAAGTCCAATGGAGAAGTGTAATTTTCCTCAGTGTATGCATCAGCTATTTGTGATATTACACTTGGAAAAAGGAATTGGCAGGATGAACAAAAAGGTACAGTGTCAAAATAAATATGGATAATTAGATTGTTCACAAAGCTATACAGAATGTGGTTTAGTATCAGATAATGGAGTAAGCTACAGAAAATGTGTAAGAAATGAGACTGGGAAAACAATCAAGCTTCCCTTTGGAAGCCATGGCATCAGACCCAGCGAGCTCAACCAGCACAAAGCTCACAAAGCCATGGGATACATGGAAAATGTGCACACAGTCTGCAAAACAGCAGCTTTATGCGAGTCACCGACTGTTGCTGACTGTGATTAAGCCACAAACCAGGCCAAAGGGTTCTTCCCCAAAAGCACAGGGAGTCAGCAGGGAAGGGAAGCAAGAGGGGCAGTGCCAGGGCAGCCCAGCTCCCCTGAGAGCAGCTCTGCCCTGCACTAGTGCCTAGTTCTAATCACAGCAGCAATCAAATCTGAGAGCCACGTGACCACAGACACACTGCAAAGCTGCAGGCAGGTTTAACAAAAAGGCAGCAGCCTAAACACCCAATAAAGCAATGGCGTAAAAGACAGCTGAGAGTCATGGCACTAAGTAGCTCACATTAAAATGGCAGTTTTGTAGTAGTTTGGAATTATCCTTTTCCCTTCAAAACATGGCCTTACATGCAAATGTGCAGAGAAGCAGAAAATCACCACCAGATTATTGTCAGACTTCTCCTAGGATCTAGAAATAAACCCAAGCTTTAGTAGTGCCTGACCAGACGTGGTTAAGTTTTGCTCTCAGTCTTCCTTCTCCAGGAAGGGAACACCAGTAGGATGGCCAGGTGCAGTGGCTGTCACCTTTGTCTGGGCAACAAAATAGGGACTGTTTTGTCTAGAGGACACCACCCACTCCCAAGTTCTTGCCCTTCCAAGCAGGAGCAATGACTATAGAGTCTAACTCGAATTTAGCAACTTCAGTCACTTCCAACTGCTACTACAACCATGTCCAGCTAATTAAATGTTTTTGGATAGAGTTTTGAAATTAAAAAAAAAAACCTGAAAAAATTTAAAAACTTTTCCTATCATCAATCATTTGAAAAAACTTCATATCATAGCAATTATAAAAGCAACTCTTCACCTTACTCCAGGATGCATATTTCCCAAAGGTCATGCTTACAAATTACACTAATTATTTGCTCTTACTGCATATTTCTTGAGAATTTAAGCTTTTTTTTTTAATGAGAGCTTTCAATCATCCAGATAAAAAATGCAGCACTCTAATCTGGAGACAATGTCCACCTGAGTGAGCTAGTTACCTGGTGTCCACTTGAACCTGCTTTGCAGGGTGCACTGAGGCTAATTCACTCAGCTGCTAATTGCTCTCTGTCCAGCACACAACACAGTTCTCCCTCCACCCCTCTCCAGAGGGATCATCCAGACACTAGGCCAGGTCTCCTGGCCTGCTTGTGTCCTCCTCTTGCAAAGGAGGTTCTTCAGGGGCAGCAGCACAAGGCTGGCAGAGCTGCCTCACACCCGATGTTGCAGCAGCTCCAGGCAGGACCTGCTAACTCCAGCTGAGCTCCCCTGGGGCATGGTCAGGCCTGGCCAACAGAGCCCGAGGTCCAGCCCTGGGCCAAGCCGTGCGGGTCAGATGTCAGCAGACGGCTCCTTGGCTTCTCTGATGCTTTCTCAGAGAAAGATGTGATCTAACTGTACAGTAAGTAAGCAAATAAAAGTCTTTGTGTCAGCACTAACAATGCCTGAGCAGCTGGAAAAAGATGAGCTTGGCAGAGTAGGAAAAATAGAAAACAAAACAAAAAACCAACCCCAAAACAAAAACACATCTCAACAGGTTGCTAAAAGCCACAGAAGTGGAAACATCAGTGTAGAACAACCTGGCTGCCAGGCCTCCCCCAGGCTCTTCCCGAGCTTCCAACTCCAGCACCTGACGTTGCACAGGGAGTGGAGGCTGGACTGGCAAGGCTGCAATTAAAGGCGTGCACCACACTGCTGTCAGCTGTTATTATTCATTTGGTTGCTGTCTTAGGCTCAAAATCAGATCTGCACTGACAAGAATAATATTTAGGAGTCACGAGATGCCCCGGTGAGCTCGGGGCCTGCCGCTCCCGAGCCGCAGCCTGAGGAGCGGGGCAGGGCCCCCGCGGGCTGCGGGGCCCCCTCGGCACCTCCGCGGCTGCAGCGCCTCAACGGAGCTCAGGAACCTGCAGAATCCGTTCTGCTCTCACCCTCTGCGCGTCCCTTAACACCCACTCATTAGCACATTAACACAACTGCTACATTAATACCAAGAAGGGGGATGCAAAATATATTCTATGTACTAAATACTGTCTGTGCTTTCTGCACTACTTTTGGTACTGGCAGTACAATATGGTTAAAGCAGATCATTGTTTTGCATGGAATTAAGAAGTATTGGTAAGACATTTGTTTACAGAATTTCTTTTTGCTGCCCTCCACCGTGTGTTACAGTAGCAACTACTGGTTTCTTATTTTTGCCTTTATTATTGTTTGTATATTCTTAGATTATCGTAAGCAACACGTATTTGATGTAGCTATAAAAAGATTGAGTCATGCTGTGTCACAACATGGGGTTTCTTTTAAGTGGAAAAAACCAAATATTTTTGTATTTCAAGCTGTTCAAATATAGTACATCTAAAAGCACTAAAAACAAGAGATCAGAAGAGGCTGTATATTCTGCCCCGACAACCTTGTTTCTCTTTGTCCATCAGAACTCTTGCTAAGCTGCAACCACCTACATGACATCAATAATCATTCTTCATTCCCACAAAGGGAAAAATTGCCACTCTGAATCTCTGACAGCTTTTTTCAGTAGCAAACATCGATGTCCCACCACAGTGCAGAAGGGATTCTCAGCCTCCACGAGGGAGTAGGAGTGTCAAGCGATCACAAGTATGACCTTTTCTTCCCCTTTTTGACTGCCACAGTACTACTGCACAGAATCCTTGTAGTTCTGGAGAATGTGCTAGCTCCTCGGCTCAGCATTATGAAAACAACGGTAAATGAGACACACACACATCAGCCAAAGATGTCACCAAACTGACAGACCTGCACACCATTTACTTTAGACCTTGAATCAATGCTTCTACCAATGGAGGCCTATCACCAGTCCCATACATACTTTTTCTATCAGTTTTTCCAGCTAACAAGAAAATAAACCCACGGCTTTCTGCAATGATATAATCTGTCAAAATTGACAAACTTTTATAACCCACTTAGAGCAATCTTTCACGTATTTCTAAAAAGTGAAAGGGTCTGCTGTTCTTAGAGAGTATTACAAAAATACCTAATGTGAATTTTGGTCCTTGACTAGGATAATCAAAACAGAGAAGCTGTAGTGAACAAATGTGCTCCAAAATAGCTCTTGTATCTCTTACGTTAAAAAAAATATGTATTGGCTGCAATAATGTGACCATATTTCAGAAAGGAAATTAAAGGAAGACAGCAGAAGCAGCATGATGGACAAAGATAAAAGGCCATCTATTTAAATTTAACATGAGGAAAATATTAAGGGAGACGAAAAGCAGTGCTTAAAGATTTGAGGAAATAGCAAAGCAAAAATACTGAGCATCTAAGCAGCAGGACAGGCATCTTAAACAGAGAGCTAAAAATACCAAAAATGTATTAAATAATTGAAACTACTAGCAGTTTAATATCCAAAAAAACACAGGGAAATAAAATACTGAGAAAAAAAAAATCTGGGAGGGAAAGTCATGAGTTCTATGAGTTCTCACTGTTTACTCTGATATGGGTGGATTCAGCCCAGCATGACCTGAAGGACTGACTCCAGAGCTGGTTACAGACTGTGGGAGACCCCAGCGGTCCAAGCACCTGCTCCCAGCAGCTCTTGGGCAGGTGTTGCTGTCCCAGCAGGGCCTGGCCCCAGGGCAGCTCCCCAGCATCACCTCCTTCTCCGAGCTCTGGAGCCAGGGAACAGCCAGGCTCCACCTTCCTGCAGCCAGGGCCGGGAGGAGATGACACAGCAACCAGAGCCTGCTCACCTGGACAGCAAATGCACGCTCTAACACAACTGGAGTTGTGAGAACTTGAGAGTCTACAGCATTTACACATCATGCTCATTTTCGGGAGTCAGAAACGATATCAGCATTCTTCTCAGATAAGAAACAGGACATTACCAGAATAGAAGTTACCTCAGTGTTTGACCACAAGGCTCATCTGTTGCATCAGTATTAACTTTCACTAAAAGTTTTGAAAGATTCTTTTTAACAATCTTTCAAAATAAGGCGCAGCTACAGGATAGCCTGAAATAAGGACAAGAATGAGATTAAAAGCAGATCGTGCAAACGTGCCTAAGATTTTGAAACAAGTTACAGAGACTGCAGGCAGATACTGGGAAGTAGTTAATGAACTGTAAACTCCTGTTTGCTTATCTCACAGCTTGTTGGGTGGCTTTGTCCTGATGTTCCAAGAAATAATTTTCCTAAGGAAATGCAATAATGTTAACAACTTGATGTAGTTGACTTGCTCTTAAGACATGTATTGTCTTACTTTACTTACTGAACAGTCTCCAGAGCTGTCCTAAGTCTGACTTGTTCCTTGTGGCACGAGCAGCAATATTTCCTGGGACTGGTGGATCAGTATAGGCCCTGGGTGCCTTGCATTAGCAACTTTTAGTCAATGTATGTGTGTGTACACACACCACCACCGTCCCCCCTGTACTGCAAGCATTGCACTGAGCAGCATTCACACACACTAACTCTTGATCTGTGAATTGTATATGCAGTTTACATCCATATATACCTATCATGCAATTTAAGAAATGTAAGAGAAAAATTACAACAAACACTTTCCTCTTGGCTGTCAATCCTTAAGGTGTAATATTTCGTTTGTGTCACTCTTCTCAACTAAAAACAAGTTTCGAAGGGATTTAAACAATCATATACACCTTACACCATTATTATGGTTTTGAATTGAAAAATGTAGTTTTAAAATTCTATCAGTAGATTCAGACAACATGCCACTGCCTCTGCTATAGAAGAGGACTGAAACTATTAATCCTGGATCATGGTGAAACTAAATAATAAGCTGAAGTCCCCTGGGAGTTTCCCATGTGCTCTCCACTGGGAGGAATCTCAGAGCAGTGTGACTCAGAGGCTCCCTGCGTGGGACCAGCCCCTCAGCACACGCTGGAGCAGGGAGCCTGTGGATGCTGGGGTTCCTGCCACTGTGTGGGTGCCAGTGGAAAATTTCGGAGAAAGTAAAACCCCCGGCACATTACAAAAATACCCAGCCATGTCCTGTTCTAGCTGATGGCAACACTCACTCCCCTGCCTCATCTCCCAACTTGCAATCTCAGGCTTTAGCATCAAGCTTTAGACCATCAGGCCACAATCACCGCGGTGAATTCCCTTCTGCTCATCACTGCCCTCTTTGTAGGGCTGCAGCCGTTCCTGTTCCCTTCTCCTGACCCTTTTGTTCACGGTAAATGAAGACATTTGTTTCCTCATCAGACTGATACTTCGAGACCTTACTCTGAGAGGTTAAGGCCAAAGTCTGCCCCCGGCAGAATGCCCAGCTGACAATCCTGTGACAGGGTTTTACTGGGAAACGCCTCGTTACTGCTGGAGCCTCCAGTGACAATTCTGGGGTGGCTGTTCCCACCAGCAGGCTAAAGGCCGTCCATTCTGCAGTTCTCCGAGGTATCTGCAAGTGTTCATCCGTGGCTGCTCAGCCCAGACTCCTCTCCCACCCCCTTCCTGTGCCACAGTGCTCTGCTTCCAGAAAAGAGTGGCGCAATGCAATATCAAGGAAAGAAAAATAATTATTTTAGCCATATTCTTTAGCTGCAGGTTTTGCTCTTTTTTATCTATGCAGAATATAAACTTAAGAGAGTGGCAATACTTCTGAATTATTTAGCATTTAAATTGATAACAAGACGACACTGAAGGATGAAAGGATAAACACATTTTTGCCAGTATTAAATGGTGGAGAAATAATTTTAGAATTTGTAGGATTTCCAGAGAATAAACCAGCTCCTGGTAAAACACCATTTCGATAGTGCTCTACTGTAGCTAAAGAGTACCAGTTGCATCATTTACACTCTGTCTGCATCTACCAAATCCATTTCCACTGATGTCACCAACACCTTCAAACGACTGAAAAATCTCATTCCCAATAACAAACGTTTACATAATCAATTCAATGCTTAACTATAAGCATAAAGATGCTATAACTCCAAAAGAAAGCTGTATTTTTAGTTACACTTCTCAATAAAATTACGGAAGATCTACACTTTGTTGGGTATATCTGTCCTCACCAATTACTAAAGGATTGTAAGAATACATCAGGTTGGGCAGATTACAGACCTTATTTTAATACTGCTTTTAACCAAGAATATCAAACAAGATGTTTTCATGCCAACAGTCTGATCTACTTGAGTAACAGTATGGAGCAATTCCACAAAAGTTGAAAGACTAATTTCTAAAATAAGCATTAGCTAAATCATCCTCCTGAATTACAGCTAAATTTAAAATAATTTGGAAAAACTACAGCTGAGTCTTTTTTGGGTTTTTTATTCCTTTTAAAGACAGCAATTTTCTGAACTTCTTTACAAACCAGAGGGAATATAGATCTTTTTTTCTAAGTGGAAACTGTCATGTAGTCACATGCCTGCGGCAGTTCAGGCTGAAGAAAAACACTATTGCAACAGGCGTGATGAAACTGCAAAAGCTGCAACACAGCAGAAAACTGGCCAAGACTGTTTTTTCAGCAGCATGTACCAAAAAGCACCTTTGGGCTGACATCACAAAACTTTATTAGAGCAACACACTGCTCAGAGTTATAACATTTAACTGTTCTGATACCACAAATAAGATATGCAGTCAGCTGCTCATTTCTTAACCTGGGCATTAACGTGGTCACTGGTTTCAAGCTCACCCATTTTTGGGGTATTTGCTTTGATCTTCCCTCCTGTATGCATAGTTTCAAGTGGAATGAGTGGGGCAGTACAAGACAATCACTGCTCTGTGTACCAGGGTGGAGCTGTGATAAAGGTGTGATAAAGAGCTTATCTGTCACAGACCTGTTTGCAGAATTCCAGTGTATACTGCTTTACACAGGATTTTCCCAAGTAGGTGGCTTCAAGAATGTCTACTTTCACGTTTGATGAGAGCTGGGTAATCTGCTCGTGGACTGTGCTCAGCTGTAGGGCTCAGGGCCGTGTGTTTCCATACAGGTCGCTGTGCCGTGGGCAGGGCTACCCGGACACGGAGAGCCCCGGGCAGCGCAGCCCGGTGGCGGCGGGCAGCTGTGGCCCGGGGAGGTGGGATGTGCAGGGAACAGCGGCAAGGCTTGTCCCGCTCCCTCAGGAGAGCTCCCCACACACCCATATCCCCATTGCACGGAGCCGTCAACTCCTCTCACCGCTGACAGCGGCTGGAGGAGACTGTTTGGGGGGTCAGGAGGAACTCCACACTGGGGGAGGTTCTGATGCAAAAATTGCTTTCTATGTTTATTTTAATTTCACAGAGTGCTGAGTAAAGGGAGCAAAAGCTCCAGGACTGCAGGAGCTTCCTGTTTACCTCGGGCAGCACGAACTGGGAGCAGCAGGGAAAGGCTCAGGGAGTGGTGCTCACTCACCTACAGCAGAGCCCACACCTGGGTGGTAACATGCATGTGGCTCAACACGAGTCCTTTTTATGAGCTGTCATGTTTTGATACTCGTGCAAAAATCAGACTTTAGTTCAGACACTGTGGGAAATAAGACTATTTGATATGTTGACTAAACCATTAATTTAACTCTTTAAAAGAATCCAATCTTACTATCTATTTCAGTGTACAGATACAAATATTTCCTTTGTATTCCTTGGTTAATTATTACATAAATATAAACAAGAATTTGTTTGAGCATTCCACCTCAGGAATAAGTTACACATCTGTCCAATGGACCAAATGTACAAGTTCACTTCAACTCCCAAAAAGTTAATCAAAAACCAACAGGAAGCAAAAATATTGGGAGAAGCAGTAAACATCAGACTCAACAAAACTCACACACTGTGCAGAAGACTCAAGCAAATACTAATCCATTTTCTCAGCTGTACATTCACCTCTGTCAGGAGATAACTTCATGCACAGCTTCATTCGTCCTTTGTCAGGGCTTTGTTTTTACTTTAACCAATAATTACGTTATGCCAGGGCAAGCAGATCCCATTGAGTGTCTAATGTCCATAACAGATTCTCATAACCAGATTATCTTCCACATGCACATTATTCATAAAGCTAATATTTGTCAGTTCACTAATTTTCTAAAGCAGCTTTGACTGTTCAGTCCAGGGCAGCTTTGAGAAGAAATACATTAAAAAACCAACATGTAACACTCCATTTGTATAAAATAACTGGCTTATTGTCATTTAATGACTACACTAGTTTACTTGACTTGCTTTTATTACAGTAACTTTCAAATCTGTACAACAAGAATGCTGTTCTTTGAACGTTTTTTTTATTAACCCAGCTTGCTTTAAGATTTCATACAGTTGTCTAATCTTCCTCTAAAATCCTATGCTTCAAATTATTTACTCTAATTTGTACTGAGCTTGTATCCTGGCTCTGTAGACTTCCATATTTCCATAATAATTCACAAGTCACCCAAGAAAATGAAACTAAAAATTAATATACATGATCTCCTCTAGCTCACTCCACTCTGTCAGTGAAGCTGTCCCAGGTGGAAGCACAGAAATGCATTGCAAATATGAAGCCTTCATTCCACTCCAGTGAACACCATGGTTATTAACGGAAATATATAAAAAGTGTCTGGCCCAACATTTTTTAATACAACCATCAACAGCTAGGAGACCAGGCCTTCATGGTTATTATCTGGGCTGTGTAATACCAATGCATGTGTATGATCTCTGCATCCCCAGGATTCTTCTTTTATTAACTGAGAGCAGAAGTTCACTTAATAGCTGAAGTGATAGCTCCTATGAGTATATGAAAGAGATTTTAACACAGAAACAGCTATTTCCCTTCTTTTTTTTTTTTTTTTTTTTTTTTTAAAGTATGTGAGACTGTTTAATGTTAGTATTTAAGCATTCAAATTATTACTGAACCAAGAAAGCTAACAGAAAAGTAATTTGGACATCCAGAGGCTTTTACCAGATGTGTGAACAAACACATTATTTGCAGACTACCCTTCTTCCTCCATTCACTAGGAGAACCTGATGCTATCAGGACAGGCATTGATTCAGTCTCACAGATGTTGTATTGGCATAATGGTGCTCTGAGCACAGATGCCAGCCAAAGAAGCTGTTTCACAAAACCTGTAACTTTATCACCGACTTGGCAGTACTATGCAAAAGACCAAATTTAAATGTCTTTTAGACCTTGCAATTCAGCATCGGCATCATAAATATACATAAGATTCCAACGATTTCTGTTAAAGGGGCAAGTAAAAAGCCGAGTGTCAGCGTTGAGCAGAAACTGCTTCATACCACTGCAGATCAATATCCTAGTTTTATTTAAAAGAACTTCTGTAGTGGTGCAGTGTGATGCCACATTTTCTTTTCCCTTTAATTTCCCATTTCTGTGTCTTTAGCAAAATGCTAAACTTCATCATGAAAACCCAGAACAGGTGAAAGTCAAGCTAAATCACAAGATTTCAAAACTCGAGTAATTGAGAAAAACAATTTAAGTCTCAAGTGCTGAACTGTGGCTGAAGACTTCAGCTTTGCAGCACTTTAACACAAACTCACATTAAACTTAGATGCTTGTGATGTACTTTGCTTTCAACTTCTGGACTCATTCAATTTCAGACCTCTGACTCAAACCCACATGAACCGAAATAATACTGAATTAAAATATAAATTAAAATCAGCTGAATTACTTTTTCATCTAAGCATAATATTCTGATTCAGACAAGACAACTGTTCAGTGAACACTGTCTTGTTCCCTCCATCCCAAACAACCTGGACATGAACAGATGCTCAGATTATGAAACTCCTTTAACTTTTGGCTGCTGCTATTCATTACACGGGTGAAGCCAACAGAGCAGCTTTTCCTTTTTTCTATATTCCATGTTACATGCAAGACTTGTCTTTCTTTAAAAATAAGTTCGGGCTTACAAAGTACCTCACACTCAAGTAGCTTTTTTCTAATCTTACATGACAGATTGATAAACAATATGACCTTATGACCCCATCAGGACCATAGGAGCAGCTCAAAATATTTCAACCACACAATAAATGCTGCCTTTGACTCCATCCCGCCTAACAGAAATAGAGTTTAAAGTGGTGTGCTAAACATGTAACCCAAATGCAATACTTGCAGCTGTGGCTGCAGGCTGTGCCAGGTGAGGGTGCAGTGCTGCCACACAGCCCTGGTGGGCACCACGGCGCTGAGCGAGGCACACACACATTCCATGGACAGGTACCCACTGCAGCTCAACTTCGCCTTGTATCGAACTACTCTGTGCAGAATTCTCCTTAGCTTTGACAAATCCTTCCAACAGTTTCCTTCACACTAGCTCCTCTGCCTTCCTCACACCTGACCTAGAAACACCGAGGCACCCCTAAGTTAGAATGAGAATCAGAAGGGAAAAAAGAAGTGTTGGGAGCATTCCAGGGGCAATACCAAAACCAGCTTCTTAAAAAATATTGACACTTTCTACAGGCTTCCCCAATGCTGACTAAGGGCTGAACATGCTGTATTAGCATTTGGATAATCTAAACCTGCAGACACATTTCCAGGGCTTTTACTGTAGTTGCTGGAAGGGACAAAGAGCGTTGTTCCATTTTCAAGTTGTCCAAGATCAGTCTCTTATTCTGCTAGTAGCCAGCTGCCCGGGTGTGTCCCTTTTACCTGCGAGCACTGTTCACTCCCATCCCAGCCGGCCTTTGCCTTCTGCAGCCCTGGGTATGCAGGCTCAGGGGCTCCCGAGCACGACCCACAACAGGCAGCTCCCGGTCCTGACTTGGATTCGGGCATCCCTGACAATGCAGTGCTGAGGCTCAGCAGAGTACCAGTCCTTACATAAACATAGCTAAGATTTTGCCAAATGTAATTAACCAGAGGATAATTTGGAATAAAGGAATGTGGTGAAGTATTTTTTTAATAAGTTGCTTGAGGTTCTTTGGGATATACAGTGTGTAAACAAAGTTCATCATGAATTATTCAACATCTAAATTGGTGAAAGTCATTGAAGCTTTCAAAACCAAAATTCTTATAATTATGAACACACAATTAAAAAACAACAAAGAATCATGAAATAGCCAGGTATTTGTAATAACTTGCCAGTTTTATTTATGCCTAGTAAGATTTTGTTGAGAAGAAAATCATTTGCTTCTACAAAAAGTATTTAGGCTAACTATCAGTTGCAGGACTGCATAGAAAGACAATTTTGAGGCAGCCTGTTTTTAAAGATAGTGTCTTTTTTAAAGAAAATTTTTTTTTAAAAAAAAGGGACACAATCCACACATCTTAAGTTTTCCTTCTTGTTTGCACATTTCATGATGACTAACTGAAACCCTATGTTACAGATTCCATCTAATCTGTCCCACTGAAATGAAGGACAATTTGTTCCACTCCTTATAGAGATGGATCTGCAAATATGCTCCAAGGTAACTTTACACAAATACAAACAAAAGACTATCAACAAAACTAAGTCCACTATGTGCAAATCCAACAAGACTCAGAGGAACTCCTTACAGAGATTTTTTTTTTTTTAAACAAGCAAGTATGAAGGCTGCCAGCAACTAAACAAATCTGCAAGTCTTTGCTATGTTGCCATTGAGAATACAATCCTTAGTATTTCAAACTCACTCCTTGGTAATAATCCAATTAATGAAACTATGTTCAGGAAAACCTCAGGTTTTCTCTTCACATTTTTTCAAAATAGAAAAGAACACAGCAGAAAGAACTGTTCTTTAATAAAAGTTGTAAATTGTTTACAAGCAACACAAAGTAACCCCTACTGTAGATCCTGTTGCATTTAAATGCAGAAATGTAACCCAAAGCCTGGTGCACTGGAATGCCTCTTCCATTCGGCTTTTTAATAGGTAGATGAATAACCCCACTTCACAGTTTCCTATTAAGGTTTTATATGCAGTACTGTAAGACCTTATTCTAATATTTCAGATGTGTATTGATTTCGTTTCAATTTAACTTACTGAAAGACTGTTTGGGCTTGGATTGCATTTCTCACATTTTTTCACATTAGCGAAGCATTCAGAGGCAGCTGCAGACCAGGAATGAAGTTAGGAAAAGCTCACAGTTCACAGCCATGTCATGTCCTACTATTCAATCCTGCCAGGTGTAGCACCACTGCTGCTATGTGGGGCCCACTCACCCACCCCACCGAGGTCACCCGAGGGCACCATGCCCTGCAGGACTTAAAGCATATGCTGGAAAAGGAAGAAAAGGCACAAGACATGGAATGCTTCAGCCCTTTCAGCAAATCAGCTGGGATTTGAAGCTCTGAGCAACACAAGTTTGGGAGTCTCACTCCCATTCTCAAAACTTCTGCTAATGCCATGAAATCACAGACTATCCTGAGTTAGAAGGTGTCCACAAAGGTCCAACTCCTGGCCATGACATCCTCAAGAATCCCACCATGTGCCTGAGAGTGCTGACCTAACTCTCCTGGAACTCTGTCAGACTGGTGCTGTGACTACTGCCATGGGGAGCCTGTTCCAGTGCCCAACCACCCTCTGGGTGAAGAACCTTGCCCTGATGTCCAAACCGGACTACCCCTGACCCAACTTCAGGCCATTCCCCATCACTGGTCACAAGAGTGAAGAGATCAGTGCCTGCCCCTCCTCTTCCCCTTAGGAGGAAGCTGTACCTGCAATGAGGTCTCCCCTCAATCTCCTCTAGCTTGAACAGGCCAAGGGCCCTCAGCTGCTCCTCACACAGCCTCCTCTCACCATCTCCATGCCCTCCTTTGGACACCCTCTAACAGCTCCATATTGTGGTGCCACAACTGCCCCCAGCACTCAAGGTGAGGCCACCCAAAGCAGAGCAGAGCAGGACAATCCCCTCCTTGCCCAGCTGGGCCTGATGTCCCCAGGACACGCTTGGTCCTCGTGGCTGCCAGGGCACTGCTGACTCACGTTCAACCAGAAGCCCAGGTCCCTTTTTCCATGGTGCTGCTCTCCAGCCTCTCATTCTCCAGTCTGTACATACACCCAGGGTAATTACTACACTTCAAATAAACCTGAGCACAGAAGTGAGAAAAGCGTGTTTTCTACAAAACATGCACAGTTCTATGTATTATACAGTGAAAAAATACGTATTGGGCATGTGTGTGATGATCTTCAACCATCTGTCTGTGCCTTTTTCTTTCCCCTACAAAACGTTCATTTGAACAACTATGTTATGCAGCTAAGCATGTCTCATCCAGTTAATGAAAGCATCTCTTAAAATCTGAAGATTAAAGAATCAGACTACTAGATATGCAGATGTGCTTCTGCATACTCCTTGTGCAATGTCTGACTGCCAGAGTAATTTTGTTTCTGCTGAAATACAGTAAGAGGAACAGGAGGCAGCCTGCAGCTATCTTGCTTTGCAATTTGCTCCTGTCAAATCTCTATGTTTAGCAAGGGTTGATTTACATAGGGTTTGAATGGGAGAGCATCAGGTAAAGATCAGATTTCTAGAAAACAACAGCAGTAATTTAGTCATGGATGAGTCACTAATTGCCAGTTTAGCAGAAGGGCTAAAGGGACAAAAATCTTACAAATAAAGTATCAGACGTTTTGGTTATTTGTGGCGAAAAAACATGCCATGGAACATTTTGCAAGTAAAGGTTGAGTCCAGTTGTAAAGCAGCTGTATTGCTTCTAGATGGTGTTGACAGCAGGTTCAAAAATGCTTTGCATTTTAAATCATTTGGTGACAGCTAGCACATCACCAAGAAAGGCTTTCCTCTATCTTCTAACACACACTTGGGGTCTGTGGGATACAGGCAATACCTAACACCTGCTAGTCCATAGATTCCTACCAGAGATCTGTCCTCAAGGATGTTCTACCTATTTAGTGCTAATGTACCAATTGTTTATTGTTTATTGCACTTTGAAAAATTGTCCAATACTCAGTAGCTGTAAGGACTACTATGAAGATAAAAAATTATTTGTAATCTACTGCTAAAGTCACATGTTTCATATACAGGCATTTAAGTAATATGACATTCCCATAACCATGGTCATAAATGTACCTCTGTACATGCATTTTCACCGCCGTGACTTTACTGCAAAGTACAAAACAGAACTTCTCTGCCTTTGTACAACACATTTCATTGCAAGNGAATTATAAATGTACCTCTGTACATGCATTTTCACCGCCGTGACTTTACTGCAAAGTACAAAACAGAACTTCTCTGCCTTTGTACAACACATTTCATTGCAAGTTTCCCTGTAGTATGTGCTGCCAGGGAAATCTGCACTTTAAAAAGGACCACAGAAAATGATCCAATGTTTACATACACCATTGCCTGAGCAAGCCTAAACCTGTTTAGAACTACTAGTAAAAGCATAACTTAGACATCACATTACATCATTACAGATAACATTTAAGGGATAAACCCCCAAAATCACCCTAAAAGCCTATAATGAAGTGGAGCATGTCCTTTGGTATTTGCAGCTGAAGACAAAAGACCTCTGCAAAGGCTTGCTGAGAGTTAAAAGATGTAGAAAGAGAAGGCAGGAGGAAGGCAACTGTAGAAGGTGAGAGCTAAGACCAGAGTCAGGCAAAGTATTTCAAAGCCACATGGCTGATTCTGTGGGAATGAGGACAAATACACATTTCCTAGACGAGGCTAGAATCAGAGAAGGTGTCAGACTGAACCAATTCCATCAGCAATATTAAAGGCTTATAAACAGATGGAAGGTAGAGCTCAAGGAACAGAACTTCACATGGAAATTGGAAGCAGCTTGCCTGGACCAGACTAGGCTCCCATCATCTTGCCAGCCCAGATCATTCCACCATTCCCTCTTAGATTTATTTTCCTCTCTCTCTTTCCTGTTCAAGAAAGTTCTGTCACTCAGCCTACTGTGGACCAAGTCACATTTCCCTCACAGAGGGCACAATGTAGTCTGCATGTATCACCTGTCAAAATCAGCAGAGGATTCCAGCCCTCTCTCACACTATAGATAATTTAGGCTCCTAGGAGAGCTCCACAACACAGTCCATGTTAGGAACATGCCTCAGATATATTCCCCACTCTGTCCTTTTTAAAACAGCACCAGAACAAAGCAACACCCAGAGAGTGCTCACAAAGGGTCTGCACAGCTTTCATACTTTGGGATGTTCTCCCACACTCTCACTAGAGACTGGAAGGCAGAACAGGAATAAGGGGGCAAAACTGTATGTGTTACTACAGCTACAGTAGCAAATGGATAGAACAACAAAAAAGTACTCCACCTGCCACTTCTAATAGTGTCCTGACCTGCCCTGACTTAAACACCACCTTAAAAAAACTCCAGTTAGTTTTAGTTCTTGAATATATTCCAAAGTCTTCAAAAATACTGAGGAAGAAAAATAATAGCCTGGGCATCTCATTGAGGTGCATAAAAAACAAAGTAGGTTGGTTCATTTAAATGAGGTTGACTTCTACTCCCCTGAAGAGTTCCAACTGGTCCAATACAATTGCAAAACAAGCCCTAAAAGGACACAATTAGCTACAGAATGTAGTTTCATTGTTCACTGTATCCTGTTACCAGCTTGAACATAATTTTAGCTACTAAATTTGAGTTTCTTTGTTTTAGCAATCCGACGATATTAATTTCCCCTTTGTTTTTTTCTTTTCCTGTTTGTACACCTGCACTATCAAATGAGCAAACAGCAACAGGATTAGTATTTTATAGTTAACCTACTAATCCACACCTGTAAAGAGCAGAGTAATAAAATAGTTTCAAAGGCCTGAAGGAAAAAAAAATCCCAAACAAACACCATAACAACCTTGGCTTCAAACTTTAAGATCTAAATGTAGTTACCAGGCAAAATAACCTTGAAATAAAAATGTATATTCTTCCAATATGTTGTCTGCTTCAGATGTAAAATAAATGACCATAGCTACCTTAGCACAGGTAGTTAACATTACAATTACTGACTCTCCACCTACATATTTTGAAGTGCAGCCTAGGAAGAACTCCCCAGTGTCTTAAGTGCTTCTAGAACAGTCAAAGTTAATACTGGTATTTTTGATTGAGGTCTCCCCCCCATGCTAAGTTAAGAGCTATTTAACCATTTTTGAGCATCAGAGACCAGTACAACCCACAATAGGTGGGTTACAGTCAGACTGACAGGACCAGTTTTGCTTGCTTTGTCCCTCCCAGTCCCAGGCTGGACTCCAGCCACACTCACAGAAAGCCCCCACCCCCAGAGCTGCAGGGTAAAGCCTGTTGACTGCTTCATTTTAAATGTATTCTGGTCTGAGAACAGGCCCACAGATGGGACAAGTCAAGTGAAAAAGTCACCTAATGGCCTTGGGTGCAAAAACACCTCAGCCTGCTGTATCATTAAGAAATTATCTGAACAAAAGAAAACCTGATTTCAGTGGGTGAACACTCTCGAGGTGTGTCAGACTAAATAGCTCTTCATGACTAATTCATTAATTGTGGTAGCAACATGCTTCTCCATTCCACTCAAACTACCACCTTCAGAACATCCATCAGAACATCCTCAGTGGTTTATGAAGGAGCTGCCTACACTCTAAGGGTACAGGCTGTACTGTCGGTACAGCCCAAACAGACTTGCTCCAGCACTTGTCAGCTTTCACACCGTTAAGCTCTTTTCACAATAAACAGCTCTTAAATTCCTCTCCCCAAAAGAAACGCTCAGGTCTGGGGGAAAAAAAAAAGATTTCAAGTCTATAAACTTATCCTGTGGCACTGACACAGGGATTTAAAACTCTGTATTATGTTCTGTTCTTGTGGATCGATTTCAGACATTCCTTTCTTGTTCAGAACTGGAAGTTTTTAGTTCTGTCAAAACTGTATCCATAAAGGATTAATTTTAGGCATTCTGACACATGCAACTGAACTTAGTCTCAGTTCAAGTACAGATTGCAATAATTAAGAACAAGAAAAGGTCAATCTCAGGACTAAGAAAATAAAGATTAATTTCTGCAGTCCTTAGTTGGTGTTTTTACTGATGAATTGCATGGGAGCAGATAAAGTAGCCAGCTGTTCCAGTAGGAAGTAGTGCCTCCACTGTCAGTGATCACAATGCTTTTCTGAAATACACTGTATTTGCTTCTTTCCCAATATGACTTTAATAGTTACTATTTAAGAAAGCAGATTTAGGGCTCGGAGTTCCCTCCTCACCCCTTAATCAGTACAGAAGACATGAGCCCTTTCCAACAAATGTCTCAGGAAAAATACCAAGAAGAAAGTTAGGAGATGCAAGTGATTTGATGTTCTAAATATCATTTCCTTTTCCACAGTTAAAGATTTGAGTGTTCATTTCACTAAAGTACTTAGTAAAGCTCACTAGTTCCAACTCTTTTGTAACACAAGATAGACCAATGGAAGCTCCACTGGAGAACAAGGATTTGTAAGCATGTAAATATAAGCTTTTAATATTATGAAAAGTCAGGCCCACTTATCTTAAGGGACCCCACCAGTGCCACCGACCACCACTGTAACTCTGCGCAGAAAACTGCTCCGTGCACAGCTGCAAAGGACACGGACCCCTGTGAGTCTGCCAAGACTGAGCCATGCTTGGGGGCAGGCTCAGCTGCCCAGGAGCCCTGTATCACCCCTCTCCTTTAGTGAGGGATGGCCGTTCTGTCTAGAACAATACCAAATATGGGAATAAGTAGCCACTGTCCCGCTTCCTCTCAAGTGCTCCTAGAATGTACCAAGAATAAAAACACAAAGTAGACGACAGGAAGAAACCACTGCTGGTCATGAACTTATTCTGCATATTGAGATCAGGTCTCTGTGGACTGGGTGTGCTGGTATTTCAGGCATTAAGAAGCCTGGAACCAGAATTCCTATTACCACTAGAAAAGCTTTAACAAATAGTACTCATGGGAACAGCTTTAAGACTCCTGGAGCAGTCAGCTGGGTAACTGACACTGGAACTGGCAAACCAAGTACTCCTTTCAACATTAGAACTGCCAGTTATCAATAGTCCTATCTATGTGAAATAATTAATCCATTCTGTCTGTGCTACTGAAGTTCAACCACTTTTTAGCCTCACACACTTCATTACATATTCCTGAGACTGAGGTCAAAGCCACTGGAGGCTGTAGTAAGCCCTGTAGAGAACATATAGTCTGTGTGCTTGAAGGCAGCTTCAAGCTAGAACAGATTAATCTCCTTTATAGTACCTACTTTTTAAAACCACAAGGAAACCATTTCAGTTTTAGCAACTGTAAGTTTTGCTGACCATATACCAGAATACATGCAAATTTGCTATTTAAAGCAAGTATTAAATTGGGCAAATTCTTATTTTCTCCAGTACACTGAATCTAGTCCTTTATTGCTAAGCAGATATATATTACAGAATGCTGAGAGACAAGAGTGACAATTGTAGACAAATATCTAAGCTGCTTAAGAAACCAGGCTCAATTGTTAGAAACAGGTACTCAACATTATCTCGAGTTTCACATACTGGATACTCAGCTACTGCCAAGTCCTCTTTCACTTGCAGGTACACTTCTGACCTGACTTGCACTGCTGAAGACCTATCTCTGCTTTCCTTCTCATCTGAAAACAGTTCATGCTTCGAATTCTGTGGTTGCAACTCAATGCTGAGACAAAAAAGAACTAAAGCATAGCAAAACAGCAAAAGCAGTGGCCTCTCCTACAATGAAGTCATTCTCCCCACCCCCAGCTCTGCTTCAAATGGAGCTCAAGATTTTGCTCATTAAAGGCCAGACCTCAGCTCAGACCTCCACAAACATACACAAAGCCGTAACAGCATCTCCATTTGTTACAAAACATCCCCATTCCCTTTTTTCCGGGGTCAAGTTAATCCTTCTCAAAAAACTCTTAACAAATACCACAGTCTGTAGAAGTTACTCCAACTGCTATTTGCTGGCAGTCTCTTCCTATAAGGAGAGTCACCAGCCTGAGCCCTGGGTCCTGAACCACTGCTCCTGCCGGGACTTTGCCCTCAGCCCTTGGCAAGTTCTGGCCACCAAACGCACCCAAGGGGCTGCTGAGTCCCATCCTCAGCTGGGAGAACATCTCTCCTCTCAGCAGCACTGTGTGCCAATGGCACCCCTTGCCAGTGCACCCAGCAAAGGTGGCTGCAGACAGCTGTGATTATGAACTCCCAGCCACCCCAGGAAAAAACAGGAAGAGACACTTTGCAAAAGCCAACAGCCACAGCAGAGCAAATAATGGCCAACAGTCTGGACACAGCGCAGGATAGAATTACACATTTTTAGCTCTTTTGCAATAGATTCCTTAGCAGGTTTACAGTGCTCCTCCAGTGCAGGAGGATACACAAAAACTGCCAGGATACACAAAAACCAGCCAGGATCCCCTCAAAAACTGAACACATCCAAACTGCCCTACTCTGAGAAGCTATTTTTGCTTTTCCACTGCAAAGACCAGAATGTTTTTGTAAGAATCTTTGGTTTGCTGAATCTAGCAATTACTAACCAATATAGCAGTTCCCAGTGTATACTTAAACTTGAGGGGAAGCACTGAAAAAGGCTTTGGAGACTACCAACAATGCAGCATCAAGTTGTGGAAACATGACTGTGAGTAAGGCACAGTTTTTAAGTGTAGAAAATAAATCCAGCTGAAGAGAATCTGTTCTTAGTGGATGTATTATATTTTAATTGGCCAAGTCAAATATCTGTTTTCTTGGATTCAGATAATTCAGAATTCAGGAACTAATCAAGTTTACACATTAAGTGGGATATTTCATGGTACAGAAGCTACATGTAATAAAATCATACTTAGTAATATATCAGCTTTCATCGTACCAAATTTTTTATTCAAATTATGGTAGGAGAGATATCAGAAGTTTCCCAAGAGGAGTAGTGTATTAATTTAACCTACTCTCATAAAAATTGCATTATGAAGAACCGACAAAAAATACAGAACTAAGTATGATACAGGGGTCTAATATAACTGTGGATCCCCATGACTAATTATTTTTTCCTAGATGATTGAATTCTATCACTGATTCCTCAAAAAACATAATCTATATTTAGCTAGACAGCAGAAATAATTACACAAAATCCATGTTTCTTTTGCCTTACCAGAAGATACTATAGATTTATGTATTAATTTAGACTATTCAGACAGCTTGTACTTCTGCTCTGAAAGCAAGAATGGGTGGGTTTGTAGCTTTATATCCTTTCTGGAATGAATCTAACCTCTTTAACTCCCTGTTTAATTTAATTACATCTGCAGTATAAGTATCACTGTTTTCAATTACTGTTACAAATACTTTTGCACATTTTCTTTAGCTACATACTGAATATAGGTGGGTATCAGTACAAGAAAAATTCTTTCAGAACTAATAAACAGACCAATCAAATGCTTCTCAAATACTGAAAGAAAAAACAAATACTTAAAAGTATGCACTTGTTTTTGAGTCCCATGAAATGGCCTTTAAGACTGGATTTAGCAATTCAATATGCCTCAAGAACACTGCTCCCACCTCGCAAAGGAAGTGTTCTCCGGTTCATATATCAAAACACCTGCAATAAGTCCAAACCCCAAATGATCAGGAGGTGACCATGCCAGCGTGTGCCAGAAGAAGCTCAACAGCTCAAAGACTTTTACAATACCTAGGTAAACTTTTGCCCTCAGAATGTTCCTGCTACCCCTCAGAGCAGTAGTACTTCCACACCAAATGAGCTATCAGAGTCCAGAGCTCACAGCCCCAGGGACTCCACGTGTTGGCAGCATTAAACACACTCTGCATCTGTGCACTGCTTTACAAAGTTGGGAATAACATAGGGTTGCAAGTTATTGCAAAAGCAAATTTGGAAGCACTTAGGCACTTGTGCAGACTTGTATCCTTCAAGACAGGAAAAAAAACCCAAAACAAAACAAGATGAGACAAGTTCTTAACTACCGCTTGGCACTGCAAATACATTACTAACAAGAGGTTCCAACTTCCATCTTTATTTCTGCTATTAGCAATATCCAGCTCAAAGCACAGGAAAAGACATCAATCACTGCAAAAGATAACAGTGCACACTGGTAAACTGCCTAGAATTTAAAGCCTCACAAATGTTGTGGAATGTCAGACTGAAAACAGAATACTGTCCTAGGGTGCAAGATCAAACATCAGGCAGCATATTTTATAAGACACAAGCAGGAAAGACTTTAAAGCTGTTGAAAGCATTTTGCTTGTTTTATAGAGGGTATCAGGCTGCATTGTTCAGTCTTGAATATGACTTCAACACTTAAATTAGACAAGGCTGACCAAGAAGTGGTTACAGACTCAGGCTCAGCTGATGACAGTGATTCAGTGAGTGGTTCTGAGCTGGCAAGGAAAAAAAGCCCCACACTTCCTGTACAGGGACAAGTGCAGCAAGTCACTACGAGACTGCAAATTCTCTTTGAAGGATGCCAACAAAAACCTCTCATTTGGACTTCAGATTGATGAAAAAAAGCATAAAAATAGCTTCTAGAAGCACATGTTTTTGCATAAACTATTTATGTCCCCTTTTTTTGAAGGAGTCTAAAGAAAAACCTCTATCATCACTCCATCCCAAAGTTATTGAGCTGTTCCCCTGAAAACCAGAAGTGGCTTTCATCAGACACTTCTGGCAGCTGAAGAAAATCACACACATGACAGAAGAGCAGAGTACCTATTTTATCATTCTTTTGACACTTCCAGGACAGTGTTGATCACGAAGCATATTCAAGATCTGCTAACATCTGGCTTTAACTTTCAAGTTCACATTTAGTTGCTGAATTTAGGAAGTTATGTTAATAGATAAGTCTTTGTACTTTAAAAGCACCTTGTAAGTAGGCTTCCCAATAAGCATCACTTCTGACAGCTCTGACTCACACTCCAATTGCCAGGAGTGCTTTCCTTGTCAGCTCTCACGTTTGTTTTGTTTAAAAAAAGTATTTTCAGTTTCAACAAAAAAATTAAATTCAGAATATTTTAAAAAGTACACGTTATAGTTTATGAACCCCATTCACAAGTGGTTTTAGTATCAATTAAATGTTGCTGCTGTCTTTGGAAAAAAACCCTTGACCATACCCTTCTTCCTAGGCTGTTTACATTAAGTAATCTTGGGCTTAGATGTACTTGCTTGTGTAGAGGACACCATCAAACTCCAAAGCTATTTACACATTTCTACAAACCATATTTAAGAGAAGGGGCAGGGAGCACTTGTGAGGCGCAGTGTGTGGAAAAGCTGTAGACCAAGCCACCTTTTCCTATCACAGTAATGACTGAGTGGAGCAGAGAGAACAGATCCCATGCACTGCCAGGACTGGACTGCACACCTGGCATCCCCAGAAGGTATTGTCGGTTCCGAAGAAGTGAGGGAGGAGAGCAGTAGGTGGAGGATAGAAAAGCTACAAGATGAGGATGAGTCAGGAGAGGAGAGACAACCGTACTTCCTGGGCAGGACGGTAATTGGCATCTCAGGAATGTGGGGAAGGGAGCAGGAGATGGGAACGACTGAACCGGGCCCGGGAAGATCTGACTAAATACAGTTCCTCACACCCAAGCTGCCCCAGGAGTGCCGCGGGAGGCTGAGGTTGAGGCGAGCGTCTGAACAAGTCCTCAGAGATAGCTCTCGGTCCTTATCTTAAGGGAGAAAATTCTTGTTTACTTCCTGCCATATTTCTCTGACATTTACAAATACTGTTACAGCCATAATAGAAATAATAAAAACCAAGCAACACACCACAGCTATCCGGAGTCCTTTAAGAGCAGTTCCAAGAGTTAGCAGGCATCCCACACACCTGGAATACTTGCCCATACAGGCAGTACAAAAACCCACTTCCATCAGAGTTGAAGGCAACACTGGTCATTTGCCAGTGACCAGCATCAACCAGAAAAGCTCCTTGGCAGACCTTGGCCTGTGAGGAAGTGAACGGCCTCCAACAGATGAGACAATGTGTGAGAGAACCTTTCTATGACCTTCCCTGAAAGGTTTAGCCTTTTGTGCTGAGGTAAACCTTTGCTGCTCATATTCATGGTGAGAGTTTAGATAGTACAAAGTGGCTTAATTCAAAGAGCTGCCAGTAATGCAAGCCAAACCTTTCTTACCAAAGCCTACGCCTGGATTTCTGTGCTTGCAGAGGAACTGAAATATTTTCCAAATCTTTATTTTTGTAGCACGCACATATACACACACACTCCTCCCAATTCCAAAAACGGCTTCTATTTTACTGCTTCTAGTCTTGCACGGTTAACTCCCAGAACAAAACCCTTGTTAATTAGGTGCAAAATCCCTTTCTAACTCAGTTCTAAATGCCTTTCAGTAGCCACACACCACCTACATCTGGAATGCAGCTTCCTAAAAAAAGCAGACTGAAGTATTGCATTACAAGAGTGCTTTAGGAAACTGAAAAGGAAAGCAGGTGAATCTGTCATTTATAAGGCTTTTATTGTGGCAATAACCAGAACCAAAGGGTAAGCAAAAGCCTGACAGCTTGCAGGCTTGGTGTCCATCAGCAGAACTACAGTGATCTGTGTCAGAACTCTTCAGGTAACTACAGGAAACTTGCTCAAGGTTAGCCTGGCAAAGTAAGAGTTAGGAGCCCAGGAGGAAAGATCACCTCCTATCTTTTTGCTCTCTTCCTCATCACATGCAGCAACTAAGTTAGGCTTTATTTAACATAAAGAATTCTTCTGTAACTCTGAAGATGTTTATTTACATGTTCTATACATTAGTATAGTTAATGTATACATGCATACTATATTAGAATACAAATCCAAACACACAGGCATGTCACATTCCTTATGTTGAAATTAGAAGTACCAAAACCTTTATTCTTTATAATACACCGTGGACAGAGCAGTGCATGACCATTTAAATCAACAACACTTTTAGACTAACTCCTACAATTGAGAAGAGAATATACTGGTATTTATGAAATCAAATCAATTTATTACAAAAGGTGATAATAACAGTACTCTAAAGAGATGTACAATATTTTAGTGTTTCAAGCAAGGTACCATACTTTCCATGTTACGATGGGAACATTACTAAGATTTTACTGAAAACTCATAAAAGCTTAACATTCAATGTGCTAACCATGACAAAACGCATTTTAACTTCAGCCATGCCACATATATAGCAATGTCTTAAGAACAAGGCAGTGAGATTGGTGAATATTAGTCCTTTAAGTTAAGAAAAAGGGGCTGCAAAGAGTTTACTTAAACTACTAATAGCATTGCCACCCCATTTACTTCACAATAAATTATGTATGTAGAACAGAAAAAAAATACTGGAAAGCAAAAGAGATAATGAGAAAATTGTTTAAGATATACATACATACACAACCACATGTTCAGTTTTCAGCTGCAGAAGTGTATTTGAGTAACATTCTGCATACATTAGTTTCTTCTGAAAAAGTGCTGTAACATACACAGCATATCCATAATCATTCTAGAGGTCTAAACTAGAAACAAAGACAAGCATGCACACACAATGCAAGCCTAAACAAAACACATCAAGTGTGAACCACTAGGTTTACCACTGTGTTTTAGTATATTTTATATATCAGTCAGAAAGAAACATCATATAGCTGGAAGATTTTCCATTAATGCACCTCTAGACATAACACAAAGCACATGCTGTTACCCTCCCTAGTATTCCACATTTGGCAGAAAGCAAGGTTTGAGCTTAGGCTACTGTCTGCAGCACCAGACAGAAAAGCACCCTTCAAATACAGAAGCATCACTGTCTTGCTTGTGACTTCCCTGCAGAAAAAAAAAAAGACTTAAGATAGTATAAGGTCCCAGTTCCCATCACACATTCACTATTTCAGGACCAAATCCTAAAGGCCAGCAAGCCTCCCTCAGGCTAATCCAGTCTTTCATTTCTGCAGACTTTCATAGGCACTACATGGAATCAAGACATCCTCAGCTTCTTGCTGGACTGGGCTATAAATATCTGCCCTCTTCTGATGCCAAATTGCTATAAAAAGACTCCTTTTTAAAAATCAGCCTTCCATCTTTGCTGAAGAGGTGGAACGAAGAAGACACCGAGCACACCCAGATAAAACACACATACTGACTGCAGTGTTACAGAAAATTGCTTAGCAATTGAAATGCTGGTTAAAGGTAACATAGAAACATACTGGGGTTTTATACGTAAGTATATTAGACAATCCTGGCTTGCTCAATAACTTGTGAGCTAATCCAGATACTGCTAATCCTGCTTTCACTTGGGAGCTTTCCCTTCTCACTCTGCCCAACAAATTGGTACAAAACTTCAGAAGTACTCTGGAACAGAGATCATGCAAAAGCAGGCAAAGTGGATCACTGCTGGGTTGTTGTTGGGGTGGAGCATTTATTTGATTTTGTGGTTGGCTTTTTTTCTAAATATAGTAGCAGTTTATGCCTTAAAAAATATTTGCTGATTGACATTCAAAGTTTTAAGTTTAGAAGAGTCAAAGCCAGCTGACAATACTCAGGGGAATAATCTTTCCCTGAAGACTAAAGAGCTACTTTAAATGAAAGGTCCAAGATCATTTTTTTAACGTGGTACAGATTCTCTACGCAGTTCAAGTTCCTCCAATGCACCGCCATGAACTACCCCAATGACATGAAGGTTCTAACTCACAGTATAACAGCATAAAGTTCAGCTGACCATATGCTTCCCTTTCAAGCAAGTTCCAGCTTAGTTTCACCATGAGGTTTCCTGCACATTATGGATAGAGTCCTTCACTGGAGTGGGACTAGTTGGCACTGACATAATACCCAGTTTTTGAAGACTCACAAGCTGTTAGAGGCCTTTAGGATATTTTAATTTTGAATTTAAAACACAGAAACACAAAGCTAACAAAATGGATGCATTTCAAGAGAAAACTTTCAAGCTGCCAGATGTTCCTTAGACTTGTCAGCTTTACTACAGTTTTGCCCTGCTGTTGCTCATTCCCACCTTGTACTGCCATGTACAGCCATGAAACAGTTCACCATTCCATGCTTGCAGATCTCCTCCTGAAACCACCGTTAACATGACATAGATATTGATCTGCATTAAAAATAAACCAGCAGAAAGGAGCAGACGTATTGCTAAGTGCAGAAAGCTGCGAAGTGTGCCTGCTGAGCTGGGCGGGGCAGTGCCCCACGGCAGGGACCGGCGAGGACACCGGTGCCAGCAGTGACACTGTACCTGCTCTGCTCGAGCACAGGGCCCCAGAGGCACCGACAGCACCTGCTGTCAGTGGCAACTCAGCACCCTGCACCGGGGACCCTGTCAGAACAACAAGGGTCACTGTGAGCTCTACAGTGAAGGAGATATAGCAGAAAAGACTCAATTTAGAAAATACCAAACACTTGTAACATTCGGCTTCTTTCACCCTCCAGATATCAAAACTGCTAAGACAAAAATAAAGGGGAAAATGTGAGTTTTTTATACAGCGCAGAGAATGAGTATAAAGTTTCAGGATATTAGTAGCATGATTCATGTTCATCAGCAGTCATTGTAAGTCCTGCCAGCAACCCTTCTGCCAACTAAGTTACAAAATAGTACCTTCTAATGACTATCAAACAATTGTTTGGGCATAATTATTTGAAAAAATACCACTTTCGAAAACATTCTTTTCTAGTTTTGTTGTAATAATTACTTACCAATAATCTAAAAATACAATTCATATTAGTTTAAGATATCACAGTGAAAAACTACTTCAGTATCAAAATAAAAGCTGGAGAATAACTGAATACATCCCTAAAAAGTGTATCTTGTGGAAGAATGTAATTCTCTTATTTTGATAAAGTAAATCTCACAGAGTATGTTGCCAGTTCATTATATGTATTTACAAAAACTACTTTGATTAAAACCTTTAATTAAAAAGGAATTAATAGAGCCCACAGCAGATCAACCAACAGACTGATCTCAAAGCTTTACTGGTAACAGGCAGACATATCTGAAGCACCCGCATCAAAGACTTCCAACCCCATTTAACATGTCAGCAGCCTAAGCAATGACCCAGCCTCTGCCGAGGAGCCCATGTGTGCCACAGGTGTCTGTGACACAGCAGGTACTTGAGGAGCAAAGATTAAGGCTCAGGAGTTGATCTGAATTACCTGGCAAAACAATCAACCCCCAGGGAACACAAGCACCTATCTTATTCAAAGCTCCTTACCAAAACCAGGTTTATAAGAGCTGGTTGGTATCATTAGTCCTGACTTCACGAGAAGTTTTAGCTCCTAACCTCTGCAATGCTTTATTGTGCTCCACATAGATGTAACCAGGTACAACTTTATTTCCCTCAGGAAGTCAAAGCAGAGGCAATGGCAATAAGAAAGGCATTCTTGAAAAGGTATTGGGAGTGAAGCCCTGAATACACAAGAACTAGGCTGGTCAGTCTTTAAAACTTAACCTTAGTTAAACTTTAGCAGAAATACTGCTGAAGTTTTTCAAGTATCTTAACGCTCAGATCTTTAGTTCTTTGCTTCAGAACAGTTTTAAATAAATTACGTGTTTAACAATTGTGGATTTTAGCCTAGTTTATTACCACAGAGGATTCTTCATTAGTTGTTCTCAGTTCTTGTGTAACAGGTAGACATAATCGTTACTTAGATTACCTCGGGATAAACGCTATTATCAATCATCAGGAGGCAATTACTGAAGACAAACCAGGATCACCTGCCGAACCTCAGTTTTCCCTCACTGTAGCACTGAGGTGTTTTCCTGACATCGCATCCCCTCGTCGCACCAGCGGCGCACAGCCCAGCAGTGGCGGTGCCCCAGCTGCCGGGCTCTGGAGCTCACCTGAGCGCGGCCGCCGCCGAGAGGGCACCGGAGCCACTCCGACACTCGGCACGGCGGGGCCGGGGCGCGGCTCCGCCCGCCGGGACCCCTCCGCCAGCGCCCTCCGAACCACAGGCATCACCTGTTGTTAGACCACGCCGTGGCGTCCCCCGGCCACGGGATTCCTCCCCCCCGAGGACACCAACATCCAAAACCTCTTCAGATCCCAGGCGGCGGGAGAGGGCGGGAGACACGGCTCGTGCTCCACAGGCGGCGCCGGCCTTGCCCGCACCCCGCGATGGGACGGGCGGGTTCGGGACGAGACTGAAGGCACCGACCCGGGTCCGCAGGGCCAGCAGCCGCCGGCCCCTGGCAAGTGCCTGGCACAGCCCGGCTTCCCACAGGCCGGCGCTGTTACACAACCGCTCCCTGGCCAGGANAAGGGGAAGGGGACCGGGACCGAGACCGGGACCGGGGCTGTCCCGCGCGGGCGATGTGTCCATAAATGGAGAACTCGCCCGGCGCAGCCAATGGCCGCGCGCCGGAACGTCATTCCCTGAGGGAATCCCCGCGCGCGCGGCCCGCGAGCTCCGGCCCAGAGCCCGCACGGCCGCTGCTCCTGGCGCACCCCGGGATGGGCACCCCGGGATGGGCACCCCGGGATGGGCACCCCGGGGTGGGCACCCGCCGCACAGCGCTGACGGGCCCTAAGGCAGCGGGGCCGGCTGTACCCCCGCAGGCGGGCTGCGCTCGCTGCCCTCCTGCCGCGTACCCGCAGAACTAAGGTGCTGCTTGCTAAGTCCCTGGAAACACTGGGAAGTATCTTCCATCTTGTCACCGTGTGGCTGCTGAAACAAGTCCTGCGGGCATCTCACAGACGCGACACAACCCCGGTGCCCGCAGGCAGCCGGCATCTGCTGCGCGTTGCTCGGCTCGTTGTGACCAGAACACAACCAGCACAACTTCAGGGGCTGCGCTTTCCAAGCGATCAAACCAGTAAACCCGCCCCAAGCTGACTACTGCAGTCCTGTTAACACTTCACCTCAGGCTTGAAACCCTGCTGTTGGCTCTAAAAGATTTCTTACGCCACTTCTAAGCCAGAATATAAATAAAATGGAATCAACATAATGTAACAATCATAACAACAGCCAGACCCCGAGTCATATGTTGATACTGCTTCCAAACCACTTTGAAAACCACTCCTAATGGGTAAAGATCCTGGTTTTCATCAATAGATCGTAGAGATTTTGTTTATTTCTGAATAAGAAATGCAATTATTAGAAAAAATAGGGAGTAGTTTGTACAGATTATATGTATTTGATTTTCATTGATTTTATGAGCAAAATAAAGACTGATGTCCACACTAATTTAGAGATCAGGCATAAGCGGATTTCCCTCTGGCTTTTTGGAGAGCACTGCTGTGGCTGCTCCAAGCCAGGTGCTGGTTCTGCAGGCAGTTCTGCCAGTGCAGAGGCAGGACAGCGCTGTTGAGCACGTGGCTTTGTCCTCATGGATCTGGCTGCAGGACTGGTGTGATGGGGTGCACACATGAAACACAAGGCTGAGCAAGCGTTACAAACTCAAACCACCCTGACGTGCACAACACAGAAATGGGACAAAACTTCAACTATTTACCTGCTCCCTCTCATGTCCCACAGACTTTGGTGGTTTGGATGAAACACAGCAGTCCTTTGGGCATGTTTCATCCTTGGTTTTGAAGAATAAACAAAACAGTTCTCAGCTCAGATGGGTTTGCACTGTGTAATTACTGATCATGTGATACTTGGGATTTCCACAAAGGATTGCTTGGATCTTGGCTGACATTGATATGAGAGGTAGGAAATACTTTCATTGAGAAAATAGCTGGGTGGCAAATATGACCTGCAACGGCTATTAAAGCAAAAATATATCTGATAGTGCTAATAGTGCACAGAACTTCACAGGAGACAAGTTTCACACTTTGATTGCCTACAGAAGGTGAGTACAGCAGTTTTATGGAAATAGGACAAAAATAATTTGCCTAGTATTTCATTTGAACATGGAAATGTTACATAAAATTATGAAACTGATAAAAAGCAGTGAAAACAGTCCTGCAAGAGTCCAGAGAGTGAATGTATATTGGGCCAAAAGAAGGTAGAAAATCAATACACGTTTTGTAGGTTTTTCTATTTGCTTTGGATGTGAGTCTGTTCAATGTACAGGTTAATTTTCTTAAAACATGTATATTTCTATGTATGTGTGTTTACATATGTAGAAACATCTTTATAACAAGTAATGAATAATGAGAAATGAGGCTGTGGGAGAATAGTTAAAAAGTGCATCCACACTGTCCAGCTAATCAAGAAACTGGCTCTGAGTTCACAATATTCTGACTGGGTCCATCTACTCTACATGAACTACAGGATGACTTTAACAAAATTTCTGGAGCTGAAAGAACTGGTACTGTGCATCTGCATGAACCTTTGCTAAGCACTGGGTGGACCAAGCACAGTCTAATTCACAATAAACTCTTTTCATGCTTTTAAACATTCTGCTTATTTTAATGATAAACATCTAATTCCCAAGCTGACTATATTAAGTGAATGATACTTATTCAGCATCCTTGCTCAGAAGCAGGGGAAAGCATTTCCCCTTGAATGTCAGTGGTGGTGTGCCTGAATGGTCTGCATGCCTGGGCTCCTCCAGCCAAGAATGTACAAATCGTCTCTGAGAAAGGCAGAGCCCACATTTTCTTACTGAGGAGCTCTAGCAGAGTAAAGAGGAACCTCTGTACTTTTAAATTATGCACAAAACTTTGAAGTGGTGACATTTCTATCACAACATTGGTATGGACAGGACACCTTTCAAAGCCCACACTTGAAAAGATTTAAGAGAAGTTCCCCATATCAAGAACTTCCATCAGTTTTTTTCAGCGTGAGTATTGTCTGACAGTCTGTTTGGTTAGTAACACCGACAGCTCATGCTCAGAAGTGCTAACATCAGAATTGTTTTGAGGCTATTTTCTAGCGGCAAACAGTTGCACAGCTTGATTCTCCTGATACTGATCACTAGTGCGAAGCTTTGGGGAAATATTTAAAAGACAAGTTTCCCTTCAGTGCCTAAGGAAGTTTATTAGCTCAGCATTTGGGTGTTGCAGGGGTTGGTCCAGGCTCAGCACTCCCAGAAGTGACTACATGGTGCAGCTGGCAGCTCACACGTGCCTTTCCACCCACCCACTGCCCACTGTGTGCCAGCACCAAACAGGGATCAGCCTGGTGATAAAATGTGGGAAAGACTAAACTGACTGAAAAAAGAACAAGGTCTTTATCTCTGGAAAAGCCACAGAATAAAGCTTTCCCTTGCTCTCCATTCTAAAAACATTATTGTGGCTTCAGAAAGAAGTAACTCTTACGAGAAGTCAGTGGATCTGGAAAAGATTAGAAATTGTAATGAAATAAGCACTGCTCTGACTGCATTCTAACTGGCTAAAAATGACAGCAAAGGGGGAAAAAGGCATTAGTGCTTTTCTCTTACTTAAGGACTATAATTGAAAGAAGTTTTGTAAGTCGCATATTTGTCTTTTGTTGACCAGAATAATTTAATGAGTAATTTAATTAATGCTTGAAAGCCATTAAAATAAGGCTTAATACCCTTAACAACACATCATTCTTTTAGTTAGAAAACCACATAATCTGGTATTTCTTACAAAGATGAAGGACTTGTGTAATAGAAAACCAAATTATATTAGATTAAGAAAACTTTAAAAATTCAATGTAGATTTTTTTCCTGTATCTGCCTTCCAAAGAATAAACATACACTTCTGAATTGTAACATTTTCTTCTAAAATGCAGATGGTTATACTCTGCCTTCAGTTACACTTGGAGCATGTAGAATTCTACTTCCAGGAAATAAAAAATGGATTCAGCAACTACTTCTTGTAAAATATAGGGAGGGAGAAACAAAATGCCATGGATAAAACAAAGGCAGAATTTTATTATTTAAAATGTGATGAAATTACTTCAGGATTAGGACAGGTTGGAAAAGAGTATAATCATTGTAGCTTTCTCTAACTTTCTGTGCCTAATAAAATTTCTTCTTTCCTCTCTGTTGTTGGCCTCAAATGAGAGCAGCATTCCTGTTCAGAAAACATGCCCTTAACATGCTCAACGTGTCCATCTAAATTATCACTGGAATAAAAAGTACAGCAACCAAGTCACCAGCCCTTTTACATCCATTGCTTGGTTTCAGGCTTTTTGAGGAAAAATAGCACGTGGCTCTCTCACTCTGGGTCTGATTAAGAGAAGCCTCAGATGTAAGAGATACTTAGTTACAACATGGAGTTGAATTTTTCTCCAACTGCAAACCAAAACGTATGAATAATCTGTTATTTGCAAGGCTGGTATAAACCTGGAAGAAGTCCACAAAGACTTGGTAACCGAGGAGTTCTGCCTCCTGTGTTCCTGTGACTGAATTCAGTTAAGCTATGTACGTGCACAACAACAAAATTACAAGGATTGTATTTTTTTTTCCCTCGGAGGGAGATTTTTTGCAACATTACACAAGCTTTTATGCTAGGATGGGCAACCTGATCTGCCATCAAAATTAGCTTTGCTTTGAGCAGGGAGTTGGACCATATTCCCTCTGAGGTCCCTGCCAGCCTAAATTGCTCCATTCTGTAATTCTGTGATTATTTATGTGGGGCTCAATTAATGAGTGAGACAGTTGAAGACTCCAGAATAAATTAATATTCTTGATGTTGTGCCCTGATAAAAAGATTGTGATATGAATTTGCCTTTAAGAAAATAAATCTACATGTTCAGTATGAATTACAATGAAGATGTAATGATATGAAATAGAACAGTTTTGTACTGCTTTAGTTAGAAACATCAAGAAACTGATACGAGTACAAAAATAATGATCTCTGATAGCACAAGATGAAAAGAGCATCTGTATGGGCCAAACCCAAACCATTCACCTCAAATCCTGGTGGTGTGGATGCCTTGGAAAGAGTGTAAGAGCAGACAAAAATTTACATATCCCTTCCCTATCTCTTGGCCTCCACTGTTATCAGAGAAAGCAGGCTGAGAGCTGAGCATGGAGGTACATTTTAATGTTATTTTCAAGACTGCAGTAGAAGGTACAAATGTTATATTTCTAAATTAAAATCACTTAAATTGATTTGCTTTAACTAAAAATTTGCTTTCAAGCCCTATTCTGCAGGCATACATACTTAAGAAAACACTGGGTACCCATGCAGTCCTTTAGCAAGAAAAACCACTAGACAGGTTCACAAAAATGACACAGGGGCATGAAATTAGTCTAGATATTTACCAGGTAAGGGAATACAGCTGTGTCATCACTAAACTAGAGCAAATTCAGCAGAGGCCAGTGAGATGGTTGGGAGCTGGATCCCTGAGGGTGCAGGGCTTGCTCAGCCTGATGAAAGCAGACTTTGGGGGACCTGACAGGGCCCTCCAGTGTCTGTGATGAAGTCATCAAGATGGCAAATCTGGACTCTTCATGGTGGTGCATGGTGGGAAGACAACAATATAAATGTTAACAAGAGAGGTTCAGATTAGGCGTAAAGAAAATGTTCTTTCCTCAGCAGCTGCCGAGCATGGGAACAGGTGGTCCACTGAAGCTGGACAGTCTCCATCCTTGGAGGTTTTCCAGTGTAGGCTGGGTAAAACCCCAAACAACTGCCTTTGGCCTCATCAATCACCTCACTTGGAGCAGGAGGTTGGACAAGGGTTCTCCTGAGGCTCACTCCAAGCTGAATCTTATGACTCTCAGTTCATAGTTTTCAAAGCACTTATGGCATGTTTTCTTTCTGGCCTGATCCTTTGATGTGGGAATTACTTTAAAATAAATAGGTCGATCAGACTGTGGATTCAGATCCCACCTTGCTTTTTACAATAGAGTGTGCATGATATAACCCTTTTATCCTTCACATCTACCAGATCTCTAGCCCTGCAATGGTTTGCCTATTCAACAGTATAGGATGTTGCATGGATTTTAACTAAAATCAGAGACCATCTGCTATTTCAGAGTGAAATGGTGCAGTAAGTTCTTCTCAGATTTCACTTACAATTTGTTTACCCAAGGTGGTTGTATCAAAGTCCAAGGAATGACACAAGCAGGAAACAAAAGTGAAGGCAGGCACACCCTCTATGGACTTTGTTTTCCCAGTTACTTTCTCTGAGCTGACACGCCTCTGCTGTGCAAGCAGATGGATCTTATTTGCTGTGATATATGAAGTTTTACTGAAGCTGCATGTTAGCTCTTGTTTGAAAATGCAACATGGAAAATTTATACACAAGACCAATATTTGCCACTGACTTTAATAATGTTGCATTTTGACAGGATTCGATATATGTTCTGGAAAAGCCCATGCTTTCAGTCGTACTCTCGGCTCCTTTGCACCTCTAGAAACTCAGAGTCCCCGCTGTTTGTCACCACCGAACTTTCTGTCTGGAGGCCGGCGTTTGCTGGCGCAGGAGGCGCGGGCAGGGCCCCCGCTCCATCCCCACCCCTCGCCCCCCGTGCCGCAGGGAGCGCCGCTGTTTGCGGGCCCTTCCCGTCCCTCCCTCCTTCCCCAGGATCGGGCGCTGCCGTGGAATAGCTGCGAGGAGGGGGCGATGCGAAGGGCTCTCCCCGCCCCGGGCGGGAGCGCGTTCCCATGGTGACGGCGTCCTGGCA
>VZRX01007539.1:199590-221569 GCA_013398075.1 Notiomystis cincta
GTGGCCGAGCCGCGGGCAGGGCAGGGCAGGGCAGGGCAGGGCAGGGCAGGGCAGGGCAGGGCAGGGTGCCCGGCCTGCCGCCGGCAGGGCTCCGCCGCGATCCCCCGCCCAGGGCGGCTCGGCACGGGCCGGCACCCGGGCCGATGGCACCCATTTCTCCAGAGGGCTCTCGGCCTGGCTCGGAGCCCCCGGCCTGGCTCGGAGCCCCGGGCACGGTCACCGCGCTGCCGGGGAGTCCCTCTGGCATCCATCGCGTGTTCACAAGTGCCACAGCCGTGCACAGGGGCTCGGCACGGCTCTGGTTCTCCCGACGCTGCCGGGGTCTGACCCCTCTCTTTGCTGAGCTGCGGCACAGGGACTTTTTCTCTTACTCCGAAGCGTTGCCCCAACGCGCTTCAGAGTAACACTGGGAAGGATCCGGCGGCTGCCGGGGTGGTGCCGTCACACGCTCCCTGTGCAGCAACCAAAGCGATTTCTATTTTAAGAAGGAAAGAGTGATTAAAGTGTTTGCCTAGGCAGGTATTTCAGTCTGCTTTGATTCCCGTGTGACTTGTGGCAAGTCACATAGCCCGCCCCGTGCTTCACTTCCCTGCCAGCAACAGAAGGAAATTATATTTTCAGGGATAATAATGCTTCCTACCCCACAGGCATATTGTGAGAATGAATGTGAAAAACACTCGGAGGTGCGCAGACATTACAGCATTAGATGTAGGTTATATGGAAGATGGGGAACTGAACACTACAGATGTGATTATCCTTCAATACAGGAGAAATGGAGAGCCTGCAGAAAATAAACACGCAAGGCAGTCTGAGAAGTGGGGAAGGGATGCCACAGCACAGATAGCAAGGAGTGAACTGCACATTGCTAGAAGTGTCTCTTCATCACATCCCATGCATTTTTTTCCCAAGCTTTTACACATCTTATGTCAGTGATTTAAAGAAATGCTAAGGAAGCACTCCACATTTGTATGGAAAATCTGCCTTAAGTATCAATGAACTGTTATTTTTGTCAATCAGGGATAGCGTTAACAAGTAGGAAAAAACTTTTGTCTTGTCTATTTGAGAAGTATATTTGGAATATTCAGTAACTTAAATCAGTCAATCCAAATTTACTGGGTTAATATGTCATGACTTAAATTGCTTATAGGAGTATCAAGCAGGAAACAACATAATTAAAAAAAAATTAAGCACCTTTAACCAGTATTTCAATGCATATCTAACTTGACTGCAGTTTACTGCCATTAAAAGAGCCATGTGAAATTATCCTCCTCTGAATCTAAGCACCAGAACATCTTATGTTTTCTATTTACCAGTCTAAGTTGGTATTACACCCATAGAGAAGGAATTTGCCATTAGTCCTGACACCTATTTGTTTATTGCAAATATCTCCAGACTGCAGGAAACTTTTGTACAACTGCCAAGCAAGGTCTTAGATCCTTTCTGGCTGTTGGATCAGATCAAGAAATCTGATCTCTGATGATGAGATTCTTCACTGTTTACTGAGCAAAGTGCTTTAGCTAGCAATAAGAAATGAATGAGAAGATAATCTTGTAACTTTTGTTTCATATCCACACTTGCTCCAGTTATTTGCATTTAGCTGCATTTCTTATGGTAGACTGGCAGAAAAAGTTAAGATTTCAAGCAAACCTATGCTTAGTTTGCTGCAAACATTATTTTCCAATTGATAATAAATGGGTACCGAAGGCCGTGAGACTAAAGCACTGTTTGGCTTGTTTTTGTAAGGTGTATTTCACTAAATTTCACTAAGATGCTGCTAGATGTACTACTTTAATATTTGTTGTTTGTTTTTCTAGGTAGCATCCAGTGCTTTGCTGCTGTGGTGCACTTAGCTCTTCTCAAATCAGTGGGAAAATTCCTGTGTTTGCAGCTAAATTGTGCTTAAAACTTCAATGCATCGAGATCATTAAAATGTGTTAAGGCCCAGAGGTCTCAGGCCCCCTGCGAACTGGGTGCCTGGTGGTGTGACGGGAGGGACCCCTCGCAGAGTGCTGGCATTCCTTACAGATCCAACAGCCGGGAAATGACGAGTGCGAGGAGCAGACCGCAGAACTGGACATTCGGTGTCTGTGCAGCACTTTGAATGCAGAAGTCACCACAATGATCCCCAGCTGTTACACTGTGCTTTTTACTCAGAGCCATGTGAGAACCTAAACAAGGAGGTAGGTATAGTTCTCTCTCTTACATACAGGGTACACTGAGGCATTACACATGGAAATAACTTGTCCAAAGTCAACAGGATCCGAGATTGAGCAAGGAATTCAATTCAGACCTTCTGAATTTCTGTCTGGTGTCACTGCTGCTCAGCAACCCAGCTTCTCTTAAAACTCTTTTTTTTTTTTTTTTCTAATTTGTAGTTTCCGAAGCACCATGCTATAAATAGAACACACACACTGTGACAATGTTTGCTCTCTGCTTTCAGGCAGTGCTTTCATACATTTCTAAAGCACAAACATGCTTTGCATTTTGAGATCTCAAAGGGTAGCCCTATTGCTTCTTCACTATCGATATTTGAGTATTGTATTTTCATAACCCTGTCTTTCTCAGATTGCACAGGATTTCATCAGCAATTGTCAACTTCTTTTCATACATCAGCCTTTATTTTGCAGTGAGGATTTTAGGTTCCCAAGGATATCAGGCTCAGGCCATACTACTTCTCTTTATACTTAAAAATGTTTATTTGTTTTTTGTAGGGGAGATTAGTTGGATTTGATTCAGGTTAATATCTTTTTCATTAATTTCTGTCAGCAGACAAAGCTGCTGAGCCAGGTCTCACAGTAAGACACTAAAATACCTTTCTGAAGCTATTTAATAGATCTCCTCTGCTGCAATGTCTGTCAGAGTCTGGCTGGATGTGTATAAAAATTAAACCCAGAATTTATATTCTTACCACAGAAGAATTTACTCACAACATAAAGCATGGCCATTTAGATTTGAAGACAAATTAATATAAGACTCAATTTTAACGAACTACGCTGATGTCACACATTTTATTTAGGTCCCTGACTGCCAATACTTTTACCTGAAAAACACCTTACCCCTAATAATCTGCTGTCATTAAACACTTGTATTTGATTCTCCAATCAATATTTTTTTAAGTTTTATGATTATCCTGTAGATCTTACTTTATTATTCATTGAGTAATGATATCAGAGACCAGTAGAAGATTGGAGACAAAAACTTTGTTTACCTCTGCCCTGTCAAACCAGTTTTGTAGGTCAACAGTAGATTTTGTTTTCAAGGCTGTCAACCTTCTCTTTTCAGGAGTATCATTTTCACTATAAAAAGCTTTTTTTAGTAGTTTTTAGTCTTCATTCTTTTGTATCAATTTTTATTTGCATTTATTGCATTAGCAATATTTGAATACCAGGATCACCGGTGTCAGCAGAATATTACACTTTACTTAAAGGTGCACTTAAAGCAAAAGCTTTAGGTCATTTCAGTACCAGATATAAACTATTCAATAATTCAATTTGTACTTTTTCAACAGACATAAAATATTGACCAGAGAATGGCCCACCGAAGCCCAATCTTCCCAACTCTTGCCCCTTCTGAAAGGTACAGTTTGGAATACAAAAACTAAAATCTTCATATTGCAGAGTATTATGTGTCTCCTAATTCTCTGTATATGGTAATGCTGTGACTTGGGACTGTGGCATTAGTGTGCAAAGCAAAGTGAAATACCGCAGACATTCAAATCATAGCCCAAGTCACTAGTCCTTACTCAGCTTTTACTTAGCCATTTCCCAAAGAAATTAAAGTCTCACTGACTGGAAGTCCAAGAACACTTTAGCCATTGTTCTAATAGCTTGGAATGAGTTGTGAAAACACAGAGCCAAAAGTGACTGTTGTTGGAATCTTCATACATCTCTATCAATATCATCATGGTCAAACTGAACTGCTAATTTGGGTCACTAACAGGAAACAACATGAGAATACAGAGTAAATAACACTGTTCCTAGAGAAAAAGGTCTCTTCTGAAGTGGGGCTGAACTTGTATCCTGCACTCATGCTTCTGAAAATTTTGTTATTTACAGAACGTAGCGGCAGGAAAAGATTGCAGGCATTAGCTGCCTCGTTTTAGTACTTTCAGCACCCATGAGCTTCACTGCTTTCCACGGGAGCAATGCAGACCGCTCTGCAGAACTCTAGACAATTATTCAAGGTACCCAAGTGTAAGCTATTTTGGGGAGAAATTTAACTTCTAAGACTATGAGAGTCTTGTCAAGATTTTGGTCTCACCTCGGTTTCTTTGCCCACATATGCTCCTGTCCAGTTCACGGGGGAACAAGCTTCTGTACGGTATTACAGGGTAGCTATAGACAGGAAAGGGATTGACACAAGCTACTCCTATTTAATCCCATCTGTTTTATTTAATTTACAATACCTACCTTCAACAGTTACAGCTTTGATTAAGCCTGAAAACTATAAAGACAAATAACGTCACTTCTGAAACTCAGTAAAAGAGTTTGAATTTGGATTATTAATCAAATTATAATTCTGATTGATAACATTATTATGCTAATGTCCTTTCCTTAAGATCCTATGCTTTTGTAAGCTTCCTTAGAGAGGATGGAAAAAAGCCTGACCTGCCTTTGTACAAGATACACGGTAGCCAGCACAGCACCCACTTATTTGTAGCAGCGGGTGCTCTCTCTGGGAGTATTTTGGGGCTTCTCCCCGGCACTGCCCGTACTCAGATGGTGTCACACCGTCTCCAGGGCAAAGGCATTGCAGAGTTCTGTGTGAGAACTTAACATGGTGTGGATATTCTTCCTCTCTAGACGGGTTCGAAACATCCCGCTGCACAGCCAGGCACTGACAGCGGTCCCGCTGGCATCCGCCAGCCTGGTGGATCAGCTGGAGGACAGAATCTTGAGCCATGAGAAAACAACAGCGGCTCTTGTGGAACACGCTTTTCGCATTAAGGAGGACATTGTTTCCACGCTGCACAGAATGCAGAACAAAGGGGGGGGTGACCGGTTGGCAAGGCAACTCCTGGAAGAACACATCCGAAACATTACAGCGATAGTGAGGCAGCTCAATCGGGACATTGAGGTATGGCAAGAATGTTGCACAGCACTAGTGCCATCTCAGCTGCTTACTGCTTCTGATTTCCTAACAAAGTTTACCACCGGATAAGCAAAGGTCAGACAAGGTCTGAAGATCCTGTAAGCTTATAAATTGTTTTTACAACTTGAAAAAGTGTTTGCAAATTACATAATTCTTTCGGCGGCTATGAAAATAGCACAGGATATTAGCATATAAACACAGGAGCCTTTGTGGTTCTAATAAGCTTGCTTTCAAAAGCTGCACTGGAAAATCTTGAAAAAATGAATTAATGCGACACTAATACCCAGCTCAACTTCAGTCCAAAGGCTGTGCTGTATAAACACTAGGAAATGCCTTAGCTCTATAATAAACTTTCTTTCCCTTCCGGCTCACTGATGACACGAAGTAACCAAACCCAAGTGCTCATTTTTATGACCTAATCGTAGGCAGACACATGACTTCATGTCTGACCTCTGCTGCAGTGAGCAACAGGGGTGTGGTGGGGAAAATGAAAAGAGAAAAAAAATATTTAAGTCTCCATTTCACTGTCAAGTTGTACTTTATATGTATTATGGTATTCGTGTGTAGATTGAACACTATTAATAAGAAATAGAATACCTAAAAGGTATCTGGTTTAGTACATTACAAGACAAAGCTTTTAATAAAGTAACAATAAAATGGTATCTGAGGATACTGAATTACTGAAAAATAATGAGTGACATTTTAAGTGTACATTAAATGTGACATACTGAGTTTTTATTTGCATATGAATGCTCTGTAGATGCTGCAGGAACAGATACGTGTCAGAGACAATCTCAGCTATGGAACAAATTCTACCCTGAAGAGTCTTGAAATGCGGCAGCTTTCTGGCCTAGGAGATCTTCGGGGAAGAGTTGCAAGGTAAAAGTCCCCTTGGAACTGTGTTTTGGGGGATAGCTAATCTTGTTTTAATCCTGATGCATTAATGATAGTGGGTTGAATTCAACTTTGGCAAAATTCCAAGGATAATTTTGCTCTGCGTTTTCAAGAAAATGAATAATAATCCTTTGCATTCCAGTATTACATATTACATTTTACAACATCACCCTTAATTCCTAACATTCCTGAAATTAGTTCTAAATAAAATACTTCAAATTCCCTGGGAATCTGGATTTGGTTCAGCTTTTAAAAAGTACCGTGGTTAGACTCATGTGTCTTTGAAACACGTTAATTAGCACAATTATAAAGGCAGCACGGAACAATCTGCACTTGTGAAGAACAAAATAGTTGCACATTTTTGCATATATTTTGGAAGTAGAAGTCTGCACATTCAGTTAGTGGTTAGCAATATTAAATCCCACATGGACTGCATGACACGTAAGGAACAGAAAACTGTGTAACAACAGAGGTTTTACAGGCTGGCTGAGGCTCCAGGTTACACTTGTGCAGCCACACAGACTTCAGTTGTGCCATCAATGGCACATTTACAAACCCCAGCACAACAACATTTGCTCAAGTGCCTGTAAAGCTGAACACAAAAGACAGAGGATATGTACAGCTACAGGGAAGGGAGCTACCCTGGCCTACAGCTGCTTGGCTAATAACTTTGGTGGAGTTACACTTGTCCTGAATTTGACTTGTTGTCTATATTGTACAGGTAATTTTGCTTTCTCTTTGGCACATCACCTGATTTAGTGAAAACCTTCAACAGCGTACAGATATAATCAGAGGGATTTTCATTGAACTAAGGTTTTCTCATAAATTACTCAATTGTCTGAAGCTTCCACTGTAACTTTTATGGCCCACTTTGTAGAAAATACTTTAGAGAGGTTTCAAAAAGAGTTAAACATTTAGTAAGTTAAGCACTGTCCTTTAGCAAACGCAAATGAACTAGTTTACTTTGTCAAATCAGAAAAATGATGGAAAAACCTATAGAGAGATACACATGCACATATCTGTCCTGCTGAGAAATCCTCCCAAAACGTACATGCTGAGATTTTCCTGCTTCTTTATATAAAAAGATGTTGAGATCATACTACATCCTGAGAGGAGTTCTATGTGAAGCAACAGTTACTGCCACCTTGGGAAGCAAAATGTGGTGCCTTTGCCCTCAGTCAAGGACGTCAAGAGAAGAAACTCCACGAGTGTCACTGCGAGGCCCTGTCCTTGCCTGAGTACTCGGTGTGGGAGGGTGGGGACGAGCACAGGCTGTGCCAGGGCTTTTTCCTTTATTTCCTTAGGGCACCACCCTTGTACTGTCCCTGGGTTGCAATTTATCTGCAAATTGTATGAGATTATACCCATGTACCTTATGTCAGACTGTGTGACGAATGCAGGTTATTTGTATTCATTACCATAAAGAATCAGTTTATTGCCTTTTAACTGTTACCTTCCATTCTGAATTCTATGCTTCTATTCAGCATACTCTCTAAAAAAAGAAAATCCCTGAATGAGGAAAAAAAAATCTTCCCTTTATCAGAAAGCAATATAAAGCAGTGGTCCATGAGAGAAAGCTATTTTCCTGTATTTACAAACATATTCTACTTTGAAATTAGTGTTCCAGTGATTAATGATTATAGCACTAGCTGGAGATTATGGTCAAGACAGAGGTTTGTTGTGCCTTTAGCACAATACAGAGACTTTCCCTGAGATAAGCACCTTCTGATTACTCTAGTCAATGTTCCTTATACAAAATGCACTTTACTCCTCTCACATACTTTTACATCTAGTCCTGCTAGCTTACAGATAAGTTCAGAGTGAAACATTAGAAACATGATCAAGTTACTGGGGGTTACCAGCTTCCTGTGCATCAGCTTTCAGCCACAGCCAAGGTATTATGGGAGGCTCAGGCTGCAGCAGCTCCAAGTACTGTGTTTGCTCCAGGCTGGCAGCGTGCAGAAGGACAGTGGGAATTAGTTTAGACAGTAAATCCCAAAGCCTGAGCTGATTTCATCATGTAATAACTTTAGTGTCCATCTTAGGATTCTGGCCAAATTTCAGTCCCAGTAATTTCATGTATACTAAACATCCTATTCAAGTTCAATATTGGAGAGAGGGGTGTTTATTTCCTAACCCCAACTGTTCTGTCAATATATCATCAAACAGCTGTCTCATTATTTCTTGAGGGCTGGTGCTTTTAGTGATGAGAACAAGGCATCCCTACATGCACATGCAGTTCTGAAGCACAGCTCCAAACCACACTCCCCACAGCCCCGCAGGAGTGAGATTCCAACATACCTCACTCACATCACAGAATCAACTCATATTGCTATCAGAAGATGACAGAATACACATTGCAGCTCATGTCTCTGGATCCTGTCTCAATAAGCACAGTTTATTGATGAATTTGTAAAGCGTTATCACAGCTCTGAATTATTGCTAAAAATCAGCATTATTATTAACTTTAAGAAAAAAATATTACCTCTATAAAATTCACTGACACATTTAGCAGAAAATTAGACTGATGCCAGTAGATCCAATTCTCCAGCCTCCTCTCCCTTATGTTGTCAATTTTATATAATACAGATTTACTGATAACAGATCATAAAATTCATTAGTGCCTTATCATTTATTTAGAGAATTACTTGTGGATAATGAGCATTTGTCTGGAAAGTTTAAATCCAGCAGCCTAGTTGGAATGATAGCAGTAGCTCTTTATAAAAGCTTCCTGAGAGCTGAAACATCCAGAGAAATGGCAACTATTTGTGTTCGAATTGGGCCTACTTTGCATATATAGATGATTTTTTTATCTACATTATAGAACTGAATCATTTCAGACAACCTGGACTCATTACACGTAGGCAGATTTTCCTGCTGCACAGATTGAGTCTGATGCATCTGGGCTGCACCACACTGACAAACTCCCCAAGAACAATAAATGTGCTGCTCTCTGGCCCTTGCTGTGTGGGAGGTGGCACCACGAGGGCGGCTCTGGGCTCCCTGCCCCAGGCCAGCACAATCCACCAGCTCTGCTGCTCTTGCCCAGTGCCCCCTTTGGGCATTTCAACCTGCTTTTCACTACCTGTTCTCCAGCTATTTGTTTTTCACTGAAACACTGGCACTTCAATGGAAACATCTCCTGTTGTAAAAAACCAGGAACATTAAAAGCTCTCTCCATGCCATTGCAGCATATGCATTACAGCCAGCTGCAGACTACTGGCACAGTTCTCACTCTATCTATGCCCCAGTGATACTGAATGGAACAACTACTTGTCTTTTGATTTCTTTGATGTTGAACATGAATATTTTCTTCCAGGTCAAAACTAATCGTGTGTTTGTGTGTGTAATAGAAGATAAACCAAAGTAATCTGATCTATGCATACCAGGTGGACATTAAACTCACATAGTCAGAATCTTAATGTTTCAGTTACCATGGAACCACATGAACCCTTTGACCATGTAACTGAATTCCATGAAGAAGAGAGATGCTCTGTGATTAAACCCAAAACACTAATTTACTTTAAAAACAACTACAGGTGCTTGCTGTTTACATTTACTTCAGTAGTTTTAAAGCTGTTGCTTTTTATATTTTCTGCCATGCCTCAGAGAAACAAAACTAACCATTTTTTGGAGCCCACAACCTTTTGGTGACTAGGTGCAAGATGATTTAATTCCTCTGATTCTCTCTGATTGTAACAACACAGAGAGATTTGGCTTCTCTTGTCTTTCTGAAGAAACCGCCTGATTGTGAGCTCTACAAGTTTTTCACTGCTGTATAAATCCTAGCCAGGCTTCCTGCAGGTATTACCAAGAGTCTCACAATGCTGAACTGCTACACTAGAAATTAATTTCTTCAAGTTTTGTAATGCCTGTGTGTACCTATCTTGCATTACTGATTATTTTTATATTGAAACTGTACTGTAATAATAAGCAGATGCTCCATTTGTCATTTTAGCTGTGACTTTCCCTTCATGTTTACTGATAATGACACTTCCTGTAACTGAGGTGATGAAAATGCATGTTGAAATGAAAGCCTTCCAACCAAAATGTGACTCAAAAGATGACAAAGTGTGTCATTGGTTTAGGTAATGACTTAACGTGCCTCAGCTCGTTCCGTTTTACTGCCTTTCTCTCCCTCAAATTGTAACTGCTGTCTGTTCCTCATCAGTTTCCTATATCAAATTTGGTAACACTGATCATTACATATTTCCCTTAGCAAAAAAAAAAATATAAATGAGTCATACTTCACAGAGGTCTTACTCCTGAAATCACAGTATTCATATTTTTAAAGATCAGTTAATGCTCTTACTGCATTACTGTAGATGAAATCCACCTGATCAAATTATTTTTAAAATCTGGTGGAAAACACACATGTTCTATAGCGTATTTATCCTGAAAATGTCACAGCATCAAGAAGTGTTCCAATGAGAACAAAGGAAAGAATAATTATTATGTTCCAGGACTTCATTTTATAGCCTTTTCTGAGACAAAATTGCCATTGCTTTCAATGACAATTTATTTATTTACCTAAATAAAGACTAAGAACCATAAAATTTGCCCCATATTGTTAACTACACATATTAGCTGTAAACTACTATTTCACAAATAAAAATGCAAAGCTACAATAATGAAAAAATGGTCCTCAGTTATTTAGGCTACTAATCATGCAGGGGAACTCATACAACCTTATCAGATATCTTCTGGAGTAGGACAAAAAGACATGGAAATGAAATTCTGCATCTTTGCATTTCTGATGTGATTCCCGAGTGATAACACAGCCTACCCATATCATGTCAGTGCCAAGAGCAATGGAATTTGTGCATCAGTCTGCTTGGCCTTGAGGCCTGTTTGGAAGCACTTTGCTGAACACTATGAGATGTATTACCATTCTTACAGTGTCAAAGACATTGCTTCCCTAGCCAGCCAGCAATTCCACAGAAATGGCCAGCATGAAATGGATAATTTAAAAAGCCTGGACCTTATATTCTATTTGGCTGGTGCTTTGTTTTTTATCTATTCAAACAGGTGTGATGCTGGGTTAGCCAGGCTGTCTGCAGAGCATAAAATTACGTATGAAAGACTTCAGAGTCTAAGTAAAGACCAACACACCTCCAAGCTGATCTTAGAATCTAAAATCAAAGAGGCAGAAATACAGGTATGGTATTTAGACCAAGGCAATCCCTGTACAGGTAAGAGTCCTAGTCTAATTCACACAGACTCCATTACTGTTAATTATTATCCTGGGAGGTCACAGATTTACAAATGGAGAGGTGTATGAGCTCACAGTCCTTCTTACATTGACCATTGGTACCTAGCTGCATTACTGTACTGCTCTAACTGAAAAAGGTCCTTAATTTCTGCCTGCAGCATGCTGTGTAGAAGGGATTAGTATGTAAAGGCACATGCTCAACAAAACTACAACAATGCAAGCCTCTGTCACTGTACGTTTTGGCCTTCCCAGGATGATTCTATATGTATTTGAAGACAATTTTTGAAGGTCTGCAAAACAAAACTGGCTTTGGGTTCTGTGAATCCATTAATCTGTCTGTCAGGTTTCTCTTCCATTGGGTTTGAAAATGGAAGTGAGCACTAGATACAAGCAGAGACTTGGAGATATGAAGAATCCTTTTCCTTAATGTCACATCTCAAGGCCTTCCCATTTTCATGGTCAACAAAAGTATTTTACATCTTCATTTTGCGGTAGGTAAATGGCTAAAATCCACTTTGCCTTTCTCAGAAGCCTCAGTGTAGTGTATTAGCATGCCAGCAGCTTGTTGTCATGCATCTTGAAATGAACCAGAAAGTATGCTTTGAGAAAGTGGGATGGTTGTTTTGGTGACAAATATTCTCCTGCAGTAATGACCTCTCCCCAGTTAAACCCAGCACTGTTATAACTGCAGTGGCTATTGTACACAAAGTGATGGAGCATATCCCTCAGTACTGGTGGAGTGCTTTGGCTCTTGTTTATTCTGATTATGTGGCAACTTGGAGATGTATGGATCATGCAAATTCAGCTGTCTCAAGGGGGGAGCAGGCAGAGACTTTCAAGGCAAAGCTATTCACATTATTTAAGGCAAAAAAATGACAATTTTCAAAATGTTGATACTTTCATATTGAGAGATAAAGTAAAATATGTAAATTCAGTAATTTTTAAAATGATAGCAAAAGTGAGCTCTCTGTAAGACCTCCTCTACTGTTATGAAAATGTCCCAAATGAAACTGTGATGAAATACTGTTGAAAATTAGTAAATTCTGAATTTTGTTTCAGATTTCTCATCTGCTGAGCAGAGTAGAGCAATCAATAATGCAACAAGAAGCAAAGCTGAAGATTGCCTACAAAGAGAGCAGCCAACAACTGCAAGTCCTGGACACAAAGTAAGTGCCTAGGAAGCCTTGCTGCTGCTGTGCACCTTGGGAGCAGGACCTCAGTTTTCCCAGTTTGGCCTCAGTTTTCCCAGTCTTCAGGCCTATAAAAGCAGGAACCTCTATGAAACAGGTGTTTGCTCCACAGATATCACAGAAGTACAGTGGTCTGTCAAGAGGGATTTGCTTTCACCAAGAATTCTGCCCCTAATGTGGTTAGGCAATTCTGAAAAGTTGATTAAGTTTATAGTTAATTATTCAGGCAGAACTTGTATTAAAGGACACAACTGAGGGTTTTTGTAAGAGTGGCCTGGTGCCTTTCTGCAAGAACTGTACAAAGCAATGAATGCTGGAGGTGGCTGTTCAGAGCTGGGGAAAAGTTCAGCTGAAGCAAGCAGGAAGCAAGGCACAGCCCTCACAGAGTGTTACTGCTTTAAACTGGCTTCAAACCTGAATATAACTGAAATACCTAAATTATTAATGATACGATACTCTGTACTACCAGGCATTATGTGGGGTCTTATATTCAATTCAGATGTTAACTCCTCTCCAGGCTTTTCACTCAGTAGCAGTCCTGGTATAAGCCATCCACATCCTTATTTCTTACTGCTTATTGCCATCCTCATACAATCCAAGTTTCACATATTCCCTGGAGAAAAGAAACAGTTTCACAGGCACGATTGGTTGGTGTAAAGTTGAAGTGGGTATAGGCAATGTAAGTGGGGCTACAGGAACCAGCATTATCACCAAAATAAGTGGCTACCAAATCTCTGCTCAGATTTAAGATGTATGGCCATAAAGTTCATAATCTGAATGGATGAACATATTCTGTTTTCGATGTCACAATTAATTCTGTGTTTTGCTAAAAATCATCTGCTATGATTTGAATTTTGTAATGTGTTTCATATAAATTTGCTGAGTTCTTTCACCTTGATTTTCTATATCCAGTTTAATAGCCTTAGAATTCAAAGGCTCACCTTAATATGGTGAGAAGAATGTATTAAATTGCCATTTTGTGGTTTTATGAACATGTTCATAAAGAAGTCACTGTTGAATGACCAGTTCTTCTCTTTTGTATCTGCTAATTTCTATTAGATTAAAAGATGCTGTTGAGGAGCTCAGCAATCAGATTTTGTCTGCACGGAGCTGGTTGGAACAGGAACATGGAAAAACTGAAAAAGAGCTTGTGCAAAAAATTGACCAACTCTCAGTGACTTTTAAGGAAAGCACTGTAAGTTTCATTCAAATGTTCTGTAATGCTTCTCAGGAAGCATTCAAAAGCATTATTAATAACTAAGGTGATGTAATTGAGATATTATTTGAGTGAGATTTTCAGATAGCCTCAGAATTTGCCTAAGTTTCTTCATCAATATCAAGTGTAATGGCCACAACCTGAGAATCTTTAAATTAATCTGGTCACAGCTAAACAGATGAGTATTTTAACCTACACTAATCAAAGAATTTGAGATGATTTTATGAAAAATTGTAATTTCTTATACTTTTGAATTCCAGACAAAAGATGATTAATCAGTATCTATTTCATATTTTAAAAAGACCACTGTTATTCCATATGCAGAGTAAATCATTAAAATTATTTTTCCTGGCTCCAGGAAATGAGTGAGAGAGGTATTGAGATGAAATTCAACCAAATGGCAGAAAAAATTGAGAGAATAGAAGAAATGCAGAAGATAACCATGGAAGCACATGAAGCCAAACAGACTGAAGAAAAGATAAATATTCGCATTGTCAAACTTCAAAATGAGATAAATGAAGATATAAAAGAAATGAAAGCTGAAGTTAATGCTGGTAGGACCATAGTTATCAAGTTCTTTATTCTGAATTGTGGTGACAGTGATCGACTCTTACTAATGTGCAAAATGTCTTTGCTTGTATCAAAGTAGTTTAAATACTTTTGGGGCAGATGTAATGGCTACACCTGTGGCATTAAGAAGGATTTTCATTAAGTGTGAAAAGCAAAGCAATAAGGGGTGACATCTTAACCAGCTTAGAAGTGCTTTCCCCAGAGCAGGCACAGCCAGAGCTTGGCTGCCATCGGGGCATTTCTGCAATCAGCACACAATTACATCTCATTTTCCTTCAGAGCTTTTGCTGTGTCCCTAGTGCAAAGCAGAGTGTTATGGCAGTGCATTCTGATAGCAATGATGTGATGCTCCTGCTCCTCGTGCTGAACTAATGTAATTCTCACCTGCAATTAGGGTTTGCAGCAATCTATGAGAGCATTGGGTCTCTACGGCAAGTTCTAGAAGCAAAAATGAAGCTGGACAGAGATGAACTACAGAAGCAGATCCACCAAATGAAGCAGGAGGTTCCAAGATGGGGAGAGGCTGGACCATGACTGCAAGATTTTGTCTGAGAGATCAGTGTTTACCCAGCTAACTAGGCAGACTCTAGTGTTGTTCCAGTCTGTAATGCCAATTACCTGCATGTACCAAATGACATGCTGCTGCTGCTGCTGCTGCTGCTGCTGCTGCTGCTGCTGCTGCTGCTGCTGCTGCACAGGTATTTGCTCACAGCAGGAAGTGCAAGCTGTTCATGGAGAGCTGGCAATGAGCCTTTGGAGCTGAGGTGCTGCTTTGCCACTGCACTACTCCAGCTGCTGTCAGGAAATTTCGCACTCTGTAAAACTGGAGTAATACACTGGTGAAGCTGGCACCTAGTTTGCTAAAGGCATTCCAGTTCTGCAGGCTTGATCAGGCAGCTATATGCTTTTATATGCACCTGCACCCCTCCACCTTTGAAATAAAAAGGCAAGTTACTGTCATTTGCTTCATATGAATTTGGCAAGGTTCTCCACCTCGATACAAATTGCTTAGTTGAAATCAATGGACATTTTTACAGTGACTTTCTCTACTATTGACTTCTTGGGAAGAAACAATTGGCACTAAACAGACCAGTCTTCAAAATTTAGACATCATCAGAAAATCTTTGTTTAGGTTTGCAAATATCCTCTGTGTGTGAAAACTAAATAGTGTTACATAATGTAGTTTTAGACTAAGATGATTCATAAACAACATAAGAAACTTAACTTACATGGTCTTAAATACTGTAACCTTTTAAAATTAATAACCAAGGGGAGTTGACACAAGGTAAAAGATGTATATAGAGTATTTTTTACTGGGCATGTGTTCCTGTGACTTGCTTCATCATATTGATAAAAACTTAGAAAGGTTTGAAAATTAAAGAGAAGGTGATAATCTAAGCTAGTCTGGAGATTGTAATGTAAAATAAAATGCAGTTTATGATCTTCATAGAAATTTTCATTGAAGTAAAAAAATTGATTCATCATATTTAAATAGACTTTAATAATTTAGCAGACTCAAATTGCTAATTGCATTCATATTATTTCCAGATAATAACAGCCATTCCCAGAAGAGATTACTTAATGAAAATCAGCACCCATGTGGCATATTATATAGATAGGGAAAAAAAAAAAAAGTTTTTACTTCTTCATTCATAGCATGACATATTGCTCCTCATGTTTGTAAACCATGCAGGATTAAACCCTCATGAAGAATAAAAGACCTTTTCCAGCATCCTATTAATTTATACTATTAACAGTAGTTAATATACAAAAATAATGTTAATTCACAGAATTTACATTACCTTTAACCTAAATAAATTAATAGGATGTCTCTACACTGCCCTTAAGGGATCTTTCATTCAGCTAGTATTGGAAAAATATATTTTTAGTTGGAAAATCAGTGACAAATATCACTTCCATGAAGGACAGTTTGGCCCACAGAATCACCATATATAAAACAAACAAAGAATTTAAAAAACTGCTTCAAAAACTTACAGTCATTAACTTCAGTAAGTCAGTGTAGTGTGTAAAAATCAAGTAAATGCATTTATCTTTCCAGGATTAACACCTAAGTTTATATTACTTCCTATATAGTTGAAAGTCATTGAAGTCTCAAAGACACATTTAACATTTGTAGCTCTGGCTTCCAGTGCTCTCTGATACAAACCAGGAATATCAGAGGCAGTTTTGTTATCATCCATGTTCTGTGAAATATATTTACAATGGCAGCTAAGGGGAAAGCCCACTTCCCTAAAGAGACACAATTAAATGCCTGTAGATATTTCTCAAGAATTGTCTTCAAAATTCTATCTTACTTCATGTATGTATTCTTATCTATTCATAATATTTAGCCATGTGCAGTAGAAAAGCTATCACTGGTGTCTTATTAAAAAAAACCAAAACCAACAACAAAACACAAAAAACCCAAAGAAAGAAACAAAAAGAGACAGACAAAAACCAGAATAATTTTTTAATTCTGTAGTTAGAAGTCTGTACCTGAGAGAATCTGGTGTGATATGAAGAGCATGCAAGGAATCAGAAACAATTTATATAGGACTTTAATAATTGTTTCTCTTGTAAAAATCTTGTGTGATTGGTCCAGATATAAAACAACACATGAAACCCTATCCAATTATAGTTTTTCTGTCTTAATTTTTTTTTTTTCTAAATCTCAGCTAAAACAAATAAGTAAAAGCCCAAATAAAATAATACTCAACCTACTGCCAAGCAGTGTCTTCAGACTCTGAAGTGCTAAGTGAAGGGAGGCCCAGGTCAACCATGTCTTGTCTGCACAGTCTGCCAGGGAGTGCTCATATGTGATAAGTGAGTCCTTCAAGGGAGAATTTCGAGTCCCTCCTGAGGACTGGAGTATCCTCTGATCATCTTACTGTGCTAGGGCACAGCCCTCTCCCCAGACACAGCATCCCCTCAGGGCAGCAGCTGTGAAGGCACCAGGGCAGTGCTGCAGACACTGGGCTATGGAAGCTTGATTTTGCCAGCTTGAAACTGATTCTGAAAACTGACCTGCAGAGATCCTGTAAAGCCCAACAGAAGGAAACCGCAGTGCTTGAAAGCAGAGCCGCTGCTTTTCTTTTCCTTCCATGCTGGTGTCCAATGGTTTCTGTTTTGCAGTCCTTCAGGGACACCAGGGGCTTTTGATGGTAGAAATAAGGTGCTTTCTTTGTTCAGCACAAGTACTCATGCTATTGGTCTTGGTTTTGTGCACCAAGTGCAAGTCTGCCAAACCCACAAAAAGAACAAGGTAGAGAGGCAGTGTTTGTGTGGATGGCACTCAAGCAAACAGAATGACACTTGGGAAAGTATAATACTGGATTGTGCACAAAATACCATTTAAATCACAAAGTTCACTGACACAGCCATAACCTCACTGAAGGAAGGACTGGGAGGAGCCTTAGAAGGTCATCTGCTCCACCTCTCCACTTTGACATAGATCCAACCCTACCTAAAATATCTGCCATAGGCACTTCTGTATCTTGCTTGTAATAATCTTTCAGGAATAAACTTTTGACTAATGCAGTCTATTCCACTGCTTAAAGAAGATTGCCTTGCCACCCAAACACCTAAACTAAACAGACTCTTGATAGGACAAGACATAATGGCCTTGAATTTCAAGCACAGGGGACACAAAGTCTAATTTATTACATTCTTTCCTGCATGCTCATTAGTTTTTTTAAGATAATCTATGTATAACAAAAGATTCAAATGAAGTTTCACGGGGATATTTACCCCAATATTTCTTAAGTTTTTTCTTCTTCCTAAATCCATATAAAACTCACGAAACCAGCAACACCCAACCCAAAGAAACCACCACCACAAACCCCCCAGAACAGCCAAAAGCAGACCACTTGGTCTCATGAAGTTTTAAAATCTTTCTTTTGTCAGCTATTTCATGTGCATGAGGCTTAAATCACTTGCAGTGTGCAGACCATAGTATTCAGTCATGCTATGTAGTACATACTGAGTGTCAAAAGCTAAACTCGTTGGAAAATGTTGAACTGGGGTACATGGCTTTTACATTAGCATGTGATAACACAGTAGAACCATGGTACTGTGCAGTGAGAGGCTTGGCTGGAATCAGAATTATGTTAGTAATTACAGAGCAATTGTGCTGTTTATACTCATTAAACAAACCAAAGGACTGGTGGTTGAGTAAGAAGTAAGAAGTCCAGGACCAAGGATGACCCTAACTTCCACATGCAGTTGTTTATGTAGTACAGTTTTGTGTTGTGGATACCTTTATATTGTGGATATCTTTGTCATTACAGTCTGATATAGTTCAATAGACAGTTGCCACGTTAGAGAAAAACAGTATGAATGATAATGAAAAGCAGTGTATTCCTGTAACATCAAGTTAAACTGAAATGCAAAATTTTCTTCTTTTCTCAATTTCTGTTTTTGTGTTCCACCTTCACGAGCATCTGGGGCAGAGTGTTCTCTGTATCTAAGAATTAAAGTGCTTATTAGACAGGTTTTCCAATAATGGAAACCTAATAAGAGATGGATGGATGACAAACGGATGAAGCCCTCCTATGTGTAGGGGAGGAATTGCTCCTGTGACACTCCCCGCGGTGAAAGAAATTCGGAGGCAAATTTGAAAGAAACCGAGGAAATGGGGCGCACGGCCTCTACTCGATTTGCCACAGGGTGTCACTGTTACTCTTGGCAAGTGAAGGACGAGTCTCAATGCACCTGCGTGATCCATAGGTGCTGCAATACTACGGGGATGGGGCTGGAAGTATTTACCATGTACTTTGACAAAAGAAAAAAAAGAGAATATTCTAAAGGCGTCACTCTGTAAAATCACAATAAAGGCAGATGATTAATTAAGTATTCGGTGAGTGATTGTGATGCTCCTTTAGACAATATGTGAAGAATGCTGAGTGGGGGACCAAAGCTCTCTGCTGCCTGTCCTGTCAACACAAACCATTAAAAAACCCCAAACAAACTCCTAATCGGGGACAGTTCTAAAGCACCAGATCTTCAATCATGTGCAGCTCAAAGAGCAATGTGCCTTTCACACTGATGATCCCAGGAGCTGCTGCAGATGTGCAGAAGAGGCTCCTCCAGCATTGCCTCCTGCTCTGACACTGCCTTGGGCCCAAAGAGCACAGGATAACCTCAACACTTAGTACCAGATGGAGCTCTGGGCCCAGCAGAAAAAGCTGCTCTCAATCCATGCAAGGATTATCTCAATAAATAATACAGTGGAATAGCCTCAAACATTGCAAAATATGTGAGTGAGCCATGACTTTTTTGGCTCAGAGCAGTGAAAAAGTGCTTTGAGCTCAGAGATGTACAGAGAACCAGGACCAAGTTTAAGAAAACTAAGCAATAATTGTCATAATACAAAAAACCTGAAATGTATGAGAGGGTGAGTAGGAATTGCTGGTGAGAGAGGAGAAAGGAGATTCGCTTCTATAGGAAAGAGTTAAAATAAAACATAACATGCACTGCTGCACATACTCCAAACAGTTACTCTCATTAAACCTGACTTCAGCTTCTGCTAAGGCTCATTTTCTAACACCACTGCAGTAAACAGGCTTCCATTCTGTGTGATTGAAGTTGAAGCAGACTGTAAATGAAGACATATTTCAGTGCCTGTGCTGTCTCATTGCTGTGCTGACATTTCCTGATGATATCAGGACAGTGAGGCAGGCACCCCCCTGCCAGGTGGCCTTTGCCATCTCCACTAAGAACAACTTAAACGTTCAATAATTGCATATTAGATTATATATACAGCTGCATATATATCACTGAATTTCCATGTTGTCCATGCTCTTTCATTCTTCACTAGCTTTGAGAACTGTAATTTCAGTACATTCCAAGTATCTTGTCTTATATAAATCATGAAATTCAAGAAAGGTATAATGACTCAAAGCAGAGCTTTTAAAATGCAAATAACTGTAAACAACAAAAGTTAAAACACACTTTATGCTTTGAAAAGATAAATGCCAGCCTGTTTACTACTATAAATAATAAACCTTATTCACTTTACAAAGATCTTATGGGGATTGATCACTTTGTATCTTACACAAGCATGAATATGTGAAGTGCTGTGACCCAGTTCCACATATGCTTTCCTTTGTGAGATTAATCTTCCTAAAATGAAAGTGGCAGCTCACAGTGTAAACTGCTTGCTTACCTCTTTGCATGTTTAATGTCTTATGTTGCAAAATGAAAGGGACTGCTGGTCTCTAGTATGGTCTCCTGGTATCTTAGAATCATAGAATCATTTAGTTTAGAAAAGATCTTTCTGTTTAAGATTTTGAGTTTCCAGTTATTGTGGACTAAGAAGACAAAAAAACCGAATTGTGTAATATTATCAGTGTTCATTTTAGTAATATATCTCCATTTTCCAGGGTGAGGAGAGATAAGGAAAATCCAATACTGACATCATGAGACAGAGAACCGTGGTGGCATACTGAATCTCCTGATAGATTTTGGGCTAGTTGGGGCCCATTATCTATAGCTCTGTGCCCTTTATTTCAGTAAACTACCTAGTGGTAAATTAATTATTTACATCTGTCAGTCTTCCCAGACTGTAGTAACTCCCCCACCATGTTAAATTAAAAAAAATTATGAGGAAAAAGTGACAAAGGAATTGAGTATTATTCTGTCCCTGAGGCCCCACTGCCACCTGATGTCACTACTCTTGTCAGACAAAGGCAGGCAGGCAAGCTGCACGTCTGCAAGAACTGACAGCTCTGGAAAGGATTTCAGCAGGTAGGAAGCCCCAGGGAAAGTCATACAAATTATTTCACTAAGTCAAAAGATCATGCCTTATGGACAGCACTTGTTAAGACAAATCCATTAACCAGGGCAAACACAGAGATTCTGTTAAGGCTGAGTCTCCTTGAGGTCTTCTGGGGACAGGCTGACACTGCCTGACACAAATGGGCAGGAACTGCACATGGCAAACACCACAGCAGGGCAAAAGGTCCTCCTCCCCTTGCATTACTAGAGCTTGGTTCCCAGTAAAGCACACTGAAGTAGGAGAAACTCCATAAATAAGACACCTGCCTGACACACAAGATCGAAGCCCAGGCAGCAACCAAAAACCTCATAGATTTAATGTTGGCTGTGAAGCTCTTCCTACCTGCCATTGGCTCCAGAGAGTCCTCACTGAGCTGAGGAACAGCTGAGGGTTTGAGGCAAGATTTAAGTGACAGGGACAGGAATGTTGTCATCTGCACACTGAGATAATCATCTGTGTTTGCATCTGGCAAGCACAAGGGAATATTATGGCATTAGGAGCAGAACACCAAGATTTGCAGTGAGAAGGTATTTTAATTGTTATTCAGAAGTGGAAGGGTACATAAGTAAAGCACCCAGCAAAGCTCATTTGGGAGCCTTTGCTTCAGGAGCAGCAGCACAAGGGAGGCCTGAAGGAGCACTGGCAGAGGGTCTGGCTCTCTGGCCATGTGGTATGACTGTGGCTAATTGCAAATGATTAACAACCTCAACTCTTACATATACACTGGCTCACAGAAGCATATAGTGGTTAAGACTGAAATGTCTATATATATTCATATGTGGCATTAAAATACATCTTATATTTTGCATCTAAACAATTTTGCCATTTCATACATGATGAACCTGATTTTCACATGAGTACAAAACACATTTTAAATACTTGGCTCACCTGAGCTATCAGATATCTTTCTGTAACTCTGGTTTTAATTATACTATTGGCCAACAGCCCACAGGTTTTATTTCCACTAAGGTTCTTGTAACAATCATCAAATCCCTATATCCACACAAGGTAAAAAAAAAAAAAAAAGAAAA
>VZRX01007539.1:221658-232356 GCA_013398075.1 Notiomystis cincta
AAAAAAAAAAAAAAAAGAAAAAAGAAAGAAAAGAGTATGAGAGACATTAAATGCCCAGTTTGGTACTGATAAAAAAAAATACTGCAAAATAGTGCTCCAGACAAGTACCAGTCTTTCTTTCTATTTTTTTTTCCTTTACTCAAAGCAATTTAATTTGTATAGCAAAAGAGTCTGGTTTTCTACTATTTTTAATTCACCCACTGTGGAATCTGATGGTTTAAAATTCCCAGAAGCTGAAGAACTCTGTAAACATGTTCTTGCTGCCCTCTAGTTATGTGTAAGCACACCAATACAATTTTGCTGTATGATAAAATAATTATCAGTTTTATGATATCCCTGTTAGATAGGGATTATAACAACTCAAGTTAGAAGAGTGACACACCATTAATTTTAGTCATCTCTCAAGACTGCACAGCACAGCCATGACACAGCAAGTGTAACAGTCGTTACCAGTTCCCACGTGCCAGCATTAACCATCCTCAAACACCAAACTTTCAATTAAACCATAGCAGTACATAAATGCTATTTATACAAAGCTTGCAGCCTGACTGTTTTATAAATGAGTATGTGGGAAGCAATGTGAAATATCAACTGATAGTTAATATTTAAATCGCTGCTCATTTACACTTAAGGCAAGTTTCATTGCTATTTGCAGAGAGTTTCAAAGTTCAGAATTCTGTGATTCACTTCAAGAATTTTTATAAATAACAGCCTATTATAAGGGGAAAAAACAAAACCAACTTGTGATGCATAAAACCTTCTCCCAGGAGAAAATAATGTTTTTTTAAAGACAGTGATCATCTTTTTACTTATAGAAAGAGCAGGTTCTTTAGTCTGCCTTACAAAACACATTCAGGAAGGGGAATGCTTTTGTCCCAGGTGCTTAACCTTACAGAAGTCATCCAGAAAAGTCAGGAAATTGATTGTACATAGGCTAATCTGCAGTTAGGAACAGCACTGCCTTTGCAACGTCATCATTCCCCCAGAGGGTGGTTGGGCACTGGAACAGGCTCCCCAGGGTAGTGGTCACAGCACTGAGCCTGCCAGAGTTCCAGAAGCACTTGGAGAATGCTCTCAGACACATGGGGACTCTTGGGGTAGTTCTGTGCAGGGCCAGGAGCTGGACTTGATGATCCTTGTGGGTCCCTCCAGTCAGGATATCCCCTGATTCCATGACCATATACTTCACCTAGTGACAGTTTATGCCATACACATAAACATGCCTTGCTATTAGACTCCGACCACCAATTTAAACAACCATACTCGTTTTTCCTAGAGATTTTTGAGTCCATTTCTATAAGGCACTCCAGACAGACAGGGCATGGATGCCTTTAGCACAAATGGAGAGAGAGAAGCACATTTAAGTCCTGCATGTATTCCCACCATTTCTTCACCACTCTGCCGTGGATGGCTCTCCACCCACGTACTGCTCTTCCCAGAGCCTACTCCAGGTTTTCCACATGTATCAGGCACCTTAATGAAACTGGGGAGCCCACAGGTTAGTACCATGGCTTGGAATGAATCTGGATTACTTCTGTTAGTTCCTGATCATTAAAGTAATGAAGAGGAGATTGAGAAGCAGAGCTCTGCTAAATATTTTACCAAACTTCATTTCAATCTTATTTTGTTTCAATTTGACGGAATTTTCCTAAAGGAAGACTCTCTAGAATCATGTGGCTCTAGCAAGATGTTTAAAAAGAAAAATTCAAATCTTACCTGGCCATCATCTTCTTCCAACTGCTTTGTGTCTCAGTCCCAGCTTTGACAAGGAGATTCTAATTTTCTTCATGGTCTATGCAGTCCCTGTGGGAGAAAATGGATGCATTGAAAACATCTCAATAATTGTCACTGGTTTATGAACTACAGGAGTACATTTCCTAAATTATTAACCTGAATATGTGCTAACACCAACAATAAGATGCTCTATGATTACCACATGTGATTGAAACAAAACAAAAACAACTCCTAAACCAGCAGTTCTGCAATTACTTACTTTCCCAACAAAGAAAACACTAAGATTTCATCCAAAATTCAGTTAATCCTTCCACTAAAGGTAAGCCATATGAGCTAAGCATATACCAGTTCAACTCAAAAAAGGGAAAGGAAATTAAATATATATANAAAAGAGAGCCAATACTGTAATAAAGCCAATGCTGTCAAGAGAGCACCTCTGTCTCTTCTCTTCCTGTCCTTAATCCTAAAACCCAGTCAGTCTCCCTCAGGTGGGAAACCTATCAGCATCCTGCCCTTTATCACCTGGGCACTTCCACATTCACAGAATAACTGTATTTCCTCCTCCTCTTAAAGGAATCCTGTCACTTCCACTTCAAAACTAGGAAAGTGCTACAATGAAACTGGAATTTGGGGCTGAATCTGGCAGTACAATTCACTGATGACACAAACTGTACACCAGAGGAAAAGGCAGGAGCAAGCCCAGCGCAGCTCAGGAGCTGTCTGAGGAACAGAAGGATTTCTGGGCTCGCTCAGCTCTGGGGCAGGGCAGCAGAGGGCAGGAGGTGTCCCTGCCAGGCTGCTGTCACACTGGCGACAGGTCACAGGTCTCACAGGTCACACTGACAGGACAGTGGCCAGGCCCCTGTCACACAGAGCCCCAGCAGCCTGCACACCCGGGCCTGGCTTCTGCACAGCCTGCTCAGCTGAGCTGGCTGTGCCAGGGAAAGCTGGGCAAACTGTCCTCAGAACACATCCAACTGGGCATTTCTGGGCTTGGACATTCACACCTTTCAAATCAACAGTTTCAATGAGTTCGTTACCCAATAATTGAACTTTAAAAATTAAAATTAACACCAATGGTAAGGTAAAATTTTCAAATATAGTTTGGCAATTTGTTATTTATTTTATTGCCAAGAATAAAATGCAGCTACCTGCTTAGAAAATCCACTTTCAGGCATTCAAACCTATTGGGTCCCCTCTAAGACTGAAGCTCTCAGGTGATCAGAATTTCTTTTGAAAGTATGATATAGGCTCTAAATCACTGCAGGGCCTTTAAAAATGCACTATTATTAACATTTTCTTATGATCATCATCATGAAAACATTGACATTTTTGCATTATAAAAATCAGTACCATAGACAATCCATCAACAAACAGATAAATTAAATCATTACTCAAAATATTCAAGCCATCTCAGCTACTTACAAGTTATCCTTGTAGCCTGGCATTAGCAATGTCACTGTTGCCTCTGACCTGCCACATTGCATTATCTTCACAATTAAGCAGGAATCCAGAAGAACAATTTTGACCATGATAAAAAGATAGCCTTGAATTACAGCCATTAAAGAGACCCATAGCATTTTTATTTAGGCATCCCAAAAGATTAAATAAGAATAATAGCTCCAATTAAAAAGTAAGTTTTACTTATGTAAATTAGAGAAAGTGGCAAGACTGTTTTAGGTAAGTAGATGTTCTATGTAGAGAGGAAAACAAAACAAATCTCTAAAAGATTTCATTAAAAGGTTTCATTAAAAGGCATCTGGGTATCCAAACATCCCTGGTTAAAAATGAACTTGAATTGCAAAAATAGAAAACTGCTGTAAGCTTCTTTCTTTATTTGCCCGGCTCAGGTAACCGTGATAATTTTCCTCATGCTCTCATAGCATAGCAAACAGATCAAACTGTAGACCAATAGAGACACAAAATTAAGGATTTCACTTCTTATACCTGCACTAGTAAGAGATGCAGAAAAAGGTACTTCTAGAGCTGTGTGAGGTAAAATTCTCTCTGAACATAAGAAGACATTCTAAATATTTTGGTCTAATTGGTGGGCAAATTTTAAGTCAGATTTTGCCTTTATTTTCTTTTTTAACTTCTAATTAGTCATTAAAATAATCAGTGGTCTAATATTTCTCCTGCAAAACAAATGCTTAAGCAAATACCTGAAAGCTTATCGAAGCTTGAAAAATCCTCCTATCTAATTAAAAGCATTGAAAAAACCAGGCAATTGCTCCCTCTCTCTCTGTCCCCGTTCTCCCTTTTTTCATCCTCTGTCATAATAAAAAGACGGTTTCGAAAAAAATTTTCCATAATAAATGTATGAACTATCTGTGGTCTTCTAAATCTATTTCAAGAAAAATACACTGAAAGCAATTTGCATTCACTCATGACTAATAAAACTCCTTTTGATGTTATTGGAAAGGAGAGAAGTTTTGTTTTGAGAGCTATCACCAATATCAAAGGCAGGTCTATTACTGGAAAAGTCTTCCCTCAGTGCATGTCTATCGTGGCTCCCCCCCCAGCTGGCTCATGAAATGGTTCCTCAGACATCTGTGCTGGGGCTGTAACTCGCTCGTTTACTCTGTCAGGTTCTCCAGTCTGAGGAGATGAGCCACAGATGACCGAGGGCTGTATTTCCTATGTGCTACTTTAATATGTGATCACGAGACATCGAGCGCACCAGCCCGTCTCTGGCTGCTCAGCAGGGGCTCGCCTTAGGGCAGTGCTGGGCACTGGGGCTCACGTTAGGGCAGTGCAGGGCACTGGGGCTCGCGTTAGGGCAGTGCTGGGCACTGGGGCTCGCCTTAGGGCAGCGCTGGGCACTGGGGGCTCGCCTTAGGGCAGTGCAGGGCACTGGGGGCTCGCCTTAGGGCAGTGCAGGGCACTGGGGCTCGCCTTAGGGCAGTGCTGGGCACTGGGGGCTCGCCTTAGGGCAGTGCTGGGCACTGGGGGCTCGCCTTAGGGCAGTGCTGAGCACTGGGGCTCGCGTTAGGGCAGTGCTGGGCACTGGGGCTCGCCTTAGGGCAGTGCTGGGCACTGGGGCTCGCCTTAGGGCAGTGCTGGGCACTGGGGGCTGCCCTGACGGCGCTGCGCTCCTGCGCTCCGGGCACTGCTACACCCACCGACACTCGCCGGCTGCGCAGCCCGTGGAGCGCGCAGAGCGGCCGGACTGCGGAACCGGGAGCGAGCAGGGACAAGTGGCACTGACTGTGTCACAAACAATAACATCAGAAGCCCAGCTGGAAGAGGGATCCACTACCCCCACGCACTTGGCCACTTCGGCAAGCCCAGGAGCCAGCAGGCGCTTTCTGCTGCTCACATTTGCCATGGCTGGGAAATCAGAGCACGGGCTGCCCCACGCTGCGCTGCCCATGCGGAGATACACAGCCTGCGCTCCTGAACGTGCAAACCCACTACCCATCCTCAGCGCTCCAGAAACACACCAGTGAAGTCTGTATTTCTAGAAGGGATTCAGAGAAAATAGATCACATCTAGTGTTTTGAATTTTTGTAATGAATTTTCCATCAAACCCTATATTTAAAGTAGTTTCAGTTCCTCCTCCAGAGGTGCACACCTCTTCATCAGTGACACAATCTAGCAGCTGCTTTGAGAGTTCCTTGGAGTCCAGTAAAGAATCTCATTTTGAAAATCTGCCTGTCTCTAAAGGATCCACAGCCTCCAAATATGCTGTGTTCTGACAACAAAAATTATTCATTTTTGTTTCCATTCTCTGAATGCTCCCATTTGCAACAGTTTCCATGAAGAACTGTCACCAGCTGGCTGGAGACAGTATTTTGCATTGAGCCATGACTGGCTGCCACTCTCAGGGGCTGAAAGCAATGAATTCCTCTCTGGATTCCTCTCTGGATTCCTCTCTGAATTCCTCCCCAGTCTCCAGGGACTCACCGGGGCATTTGCCCTTTGTAGCCCTGCTGCTGCTCTCAACGTGCTCTGTCAGTATAGAGGGCAATTACAGAGAAAGCACAAGATCTCATTTAAAATAGAAGATGATACATGATGTTTGTTGTTGCACATGCTTGAAAAACATCACCTTCACCAGTGAGTGGTTAAAATAAATCATACAAGAACTGGACTGATGTCCTTAGTAGCGATACTAGACTTGGCAGGAGAAGTTAGGAAGAGTATTAGGGAGTGCTGGTTTTATGCAAGGTAAGATATACAGCTGTAAATTTGTAATCTGTGCATTCCAAACCAAAAAAATAAAAAATTCTTTCTCCGCAAAGCCATATTAAAAACGTCTGTGTTCGATGAACTGAAACTTAACCATTAGAATTCTAATGGCCAAAATTCAGTATGCTCTGGCAGATGAGGACACCCTGACTAATTTTCCTTTTAGAAATCTTGGCTATAGAAATTTGGCTTTGCAAGACTGAACTATCCCATATCCCCTGCCTCGAATATAAATGAATTTGCTCTCAGTTTTGCTACAACATTCTATCTTTGAAAGGGTTTAAACTTAGCTTTATGGTCAAAAGCCTTATTAAAATGGTCTTTACAGACCAAGTGACCATTTTTGTGGAGTTCATGTTAGTTATTTAAATTGCAGCAGATGGCAATTTTTTCAGGAAAGAAAAAATTCTAGTGTGTTGCTTTAGGACAAGATAAATAAGGTTGATCTTCAGATGCTTATAGATGAGGATCTGTTAAAGCTGTAGGCCTAAAATGCAGATTTCCTGTCAACTTTAATTAGCTTCTGTGAACCCTAAATGATGTAGTTCTTTAAAATTAACCAGGGTGAAGAAAAGCAGTTTTGTCAACTTTCTGTTGTTCACTCTCATCCGAAGAGATGGCCAAGGGACTCTGTAATGTGACTTGTATGTCAGTGAGAAAAGAATGCCAAGCCCTGGAATTACAAAATGCATCAGAAGGCCCTGACAGAGGCTGAAATGAGAGGAACCAGTAATTCCTTATACAGAAATCAAAGTGCAAACATGCTGAGCATGATGTCAGTGAAAACCTGTGATATTTCTTTGAACAGAGAAAAGCACCTGTAGGGTAGCTATGCTGAGAAATCGCTGCAGTTACAGCACTTGAGAGGTTTCATTCACAGTAACACAGTGGTGCTGCCACTGTTGTTTAATATGCTCACACTTTAATGTGAGTGTATGTTAATAACAGTAATAAAAGACAGGTACGAACTTTGAAAGATGTTGGCATTACAGAAATGACTACAGGTCTTACTCATTATTTATGCAGTCATTAGGCAAATTTGACAAATCCTTATTCCTCACATCTGAGCACTGTTCAGAAACACTCTCTCTGTAATTACTTTTTACATAGTGGCAAGGCAGCAGCTTTGTTATTTTTAAATAACAGTCTGTGCTCTTCTTTATCCTTCCCAACAGAAGACCATTTAGGGAATGGATTGTTTTCTGGAAATCACATACTGGAGTAGGAACTAAGAATTTGGGGAAGACACTGCCTTTGTGAACCTCTGTTCAAATTAGGGTGCAGAGAATATAAAGTTCAAACATAAATTAACCATATTTCACATCACTAATTCATCCTTCAATAGAAAACTCGACATCAAAACTACTTGCTACCTCCTTCAAGGAAAAAACCATATAATGTTTCAGGACATTTTACAGAAAAAAATCCAGCTCATCACACGTACGTTCTCAGTTCCTGAGACTACTCATTAGACAAAGTAAACAACAAAGAACAACTAATAACATGAGATGCAATTACTAGGACTAGCTAAAAAAAAAAAAAAAAACAGCTAACAAATAAAGAGGTAATTTAATTCAAATAACATTCAAGAAAATGTGGGCATCTAACATGTGCCGTAAGCTATCATTTAAAATTCTAGCCTATTTTACCTACCTCACTAAAAAGAAGGAAAAAGAGGGGAAAGCAGCAGACTATTTTCTGATATGGGAGCCCCAGGTCATTGCAGTTGCACAGTAATTAGATCAAAGTCAGAAAGTGCTGCAGTCACTGTAGATGGATACAGTACTGGATGGTCACTTCTTCACTATCAGCCTCTTCTCAGGGCTATTTTATCATCTTCTGTCACATTAGGAAGATGCACAGTTTTGTTCTTCTGCAAACTTATTCAAAGAGAAAAAGAGTATATTCCTCACAATTCTGGGATATTATAAACCTTGGTCAACTGCAACATCTTGTAAGGACAGCACAAGTCATTCTGAATGTTCTTCAGTCCTTGGCTCCTTTCACTGACCAATGCCTTGCAAACTGAACTAGGAGGAGGTCTTTGGGTATAAACAATCACCTGCAGTCATGATGAGGGTCTCTTCTATAGTCACACTAATTTAGCATCCTGTAGCTGTTTCTCTAGTAGCTCTGTGCCTCTCTCAGACTCAAAACAGACCTGAAATAGCACTTGAGAGAAGCCTTTTGTACATTGACATATTTACTTCTTCGCTTATCAGATAAAGAAGCAATAGACAGCACACTGGTATTAGATGCACACTATTTACCACACACATTTTCTTAGGCCTGACCTTGCTATATGTGACAGGTGATCTGTGCATGATGTTGTGTCCTTGAGCAACTGGTTATTCCCAAACAGACAGACACACAAGTGGCTGTCTCTAATTATGTCCCATGTTTGTGAGAAACAAATAGACATTAAGGGCTCGTTTATATTCTGGCAAACACCCGACTGTGGAAGGTGTGCTGGAGACCCACAATGCTTTCTACAGCCTCTAACTGTAAAGTGAACTCACACTCATCATTGTGTCTAAGAAGTTATCATCTAGGGAGGGGAACCAGCTGCCTTCAAATCACCTGGCTGGATAGCAGAGAGAGAAGAATCAGAGCTCAGGAAAGAGTGGGTATTGTCTCTGGTGGGCCCTGCAGGCAAAGAAAGCTGCTGGGCTCAGACTGTATGCCTTGCTTTTAAGTTGTAAACACTAGATTCTACAAAGATAACCAGTACCATAAATAAAGGCTTTTAGAGGACTTCAGTATACTGTTTGTTTGCTAGTATCTGCACAGTATCTATAAATGTTTGTGAAATTAACTTATTAGCCAGGATGTCTACAGAAAGCAGATAAGACCCTTTCCTGCCATTTGTGTGCATTCCCAGCAGAATCTCTGACTTGAAAGGTAAAACCTTTAGTAGGAATGCACCTGATTGAACACAGTTTAATCAAGGAGTTGAGGTACTGATTGCTATTAAAGAATATCAAAAGACTTCCTGAAGTGCCTATAAAATTCAATTTGTTAACATCAGATGAAAACGAGACTGCCACACACAAAATATACATCAAGATTTATCAAAGAAATAGTTAAAAATTATTATTTCCTTACTTATACTACAGAAATTTGAGAGTTCAGCACCATCCCCTGAAGGGTTTGCCTTTTGAGCCTGGGAGACCTTGGGCCCTGCACGGTGCTGACCCTGTGTTCATCATGGAGGGGTGAGGCAGTTGTCAACAAAGCAACCTGTAAAGCAAAAAAATTAGCCAACAGTAGAGGTCAGCCATGAACTGTAGATTTCCTCTCCAAATTTCTTGCCTGAACAATTCATGCTTTTTACTGAACACTCAAAAATATCTGGGGCACTTGTGCCAAAACAGCAGTGGATAGCAGTAGAAAGAGGAAAGAAAATGAGACTTCTTTCCAAAATGAGACAAGGCAAAAATCCAGATACTAAGAACACTGCCACGGGAAGGTTGAAGCACAAATGAATAATAACACTTGTTTTTCCTGCAAATAACACAGAGCTCCCCTAGCAACTCGCTCTTGTCTGCTGGATGGTTCAAAAAGGGCAGTGTCTCATGGAAAAAAAAACCCCAAACAAAACCCAAAAAAAACACCAGCTCTGACTTGGCTTTTGGAGAGTTAGTTAGTGGTAAAGACCACTTGCTGGTTTTGACTATCCCTTGGTAAAGTTGTTTGGCATGTTGGCTCATTTGAAAAGGGGAAGATTTCAGTCCTGCTGTATGTGACAACACATAACGCAGCAATGCGCTGAACTACTCAGGTTCATCAGAGATGCATCTGCTTTTGTGTTCAACATTTAAAAATACTTAAACAGTAGCTACATAAACTAGGTTTGTGCTTCAGCTGAAACAGATAACCCGGTCATTTGAAAAACAAGCAGCTACCCCTTGCAAATGACGACACTCTTCAATATCATTATTTTTTAAGTGCAGCTGCCTACAACATTCATTTAATGTAGCAACTGGATTTGATGGGCAGGGATTTGGACTGAAAGAAATAACCCACCCATGGTCTCAAAATTGCACTTAAAGTCACAGATGGGAACCAGACAACAAAATATGTTGAATTTTCTAGGCCTGCTTTCCAACCGTGGTGCATTATACCTGTACCAGGCAGGAGCCCAGCCAGCATTTTACTGTCATGTGTTTGTCAAGCACTAAACACGATGCCCCTCGGCCATGGCTTTTTTTCCCCATACCTAGACAAAACATCCAGCACCTGAGCCCCCAGCACTGCATCTCTACTGGGGATTTAATAACCATGTGTGCAACATCATAGTGGCCATTGCCATCCTCCCCAGATGTGACCTAAGCCAAGCTGCTGGTTGAGGCCAGCAAGGGCTGGCCCTGCTCTAGTCCATGCCCCGGCTACCTTCCCTATCCGCTGCTCTCCTCGCCCTTGGCAGGGGTTATCCTGCTCGAGGCACTCTGCTGCCTTTGGGCTAATTCACGCCTCCCACAACAGCAGCAGCCGCTGCCGATAGTGAAGGAGAATGACCCGTGCCGACGAGGGCCGGGGAGCGGTGGGGAGCTTGGGGGTGGCTGATGGCCTTTGGCTTTCGGGGCAGCGCGGGCAGCGTGTGCTCCCCGGGGCGGCCGAGCCGGCTCCCCTCCCCTGTTCTCCCGTTCCCGAGCAGCCGGGACTCCCCGCGGCGCCGCTGCGGGCTCGGGGAGGGCAGCGGGTGCGGGCGGGCGCGGCTGCCCGGCAGGGGAGGGGGCCGCCCCCGCTCTCGGCTCTATAATGCCGGGGTCC